>LYUA01000010.1:128007-143235 GCA_002093875.1 Calopteryx splendens
GGCCCGGGGGGGGGGGGGGGTTGATTTCTGCCACAGTGGTATGGATCGAAAATAAAAGGTAGATGAGCGTAAAACAACTGAGAAGCACGAAAAGAAAGCAGAAGGGGTTGAAGCCAGGGAGCGAGGAATCGAGGGAAGGAAGACAAAAGTTGGAAGACCAATAAATCAAAAATAAATGCATTTATTTAAATAAAGTCATAATTATTACGCTTTCATTGACTTCAGTGAGAAGATGGAATAAATTTATTTGAAAGACACAAATGGAGTAAATTAAAATGGGGAGCGAGGGTTTACATTACTACACCGAAAGATATGTTTGTGTAAGTGTATCCAAATGAATAAAAGGGAGGATATTTTCTTGGGTTGGGTAGCGGGAACATTTGCTTTGAGGATACATTTTTCCTATTTTCCCTCAATACCACTTGCGTGGTATATTTTATCTTTATCATTACTTTTTTATTATTATTCATTATTATTATCAATTAATTATTATTATTTGGTAACATACTGGTTAGGGCAGGTTTTTTGACGGACAAAATCCTAACCCAGTAATAACCGTTTTCTCATTTCAGCATAGTTTATGCCACATTTCATTACATCCAAAATACTTTGATACGATGTATAATTATGAACTGTATGATTGCTGTTTAATTAACGACTTGCATAACATGGTTGTTATTTTGGATTTGTATCGATTTTATAAAATTTTCTATGAAACCTAAGACAAACTATTAATTGCTCACATACAATAAAATTTGGTGTATTCAACCTTCTATAGTTAAATCATTTTCCTTTTTACAACTAACTGAACAACGGACGTTCTCTCTTCCATTTGTTTACTGATTTAATCTGCCCCATTTTTCGGCCTTGTATTTCTATGTAATAACTGAGTTGCTTTTCATCGGCCAAATTTAAAATATTGAATATTTATATTTTTTTCCTTTAGCCAATTTTCCTTTTTTCTAATCTTATGAGTTAACCCTTAATAAATTAACTACACATTCAGTTATCTTTAATTTATTTCTTCAAATTTTAAGTAAATCTACAGAATAATTGATGTGTAGAATTTTACAAACTAAATACCTTATAATAAGGTGTAGAATACTATGCGTAGTCTTTCTTTTAAAGGCAGGTTTTGGACGGTCATTATCAAATAAACAGCTACAAGTTACATACTTTTGTAGCGTCACTCCAATTTAAACTCACTTTTCCCTGCATTTATTGTTCAGTTATTCATATTTCTATCGCTCTGCATTCCACCCAAAATTCCTTTTCTCTTCCTGCCACTTTCCGTCTTGACAAGCATTCTCCCTTAAATCAATTCCTTCAACATCCAACTACTTCTCCATATCACATGCATCTATTTCCTGTGTAGGTATTCTTCGAATTTCTCCTAGCCACTTTCTTTCTCATCCTTTAATATCTAATATTTGGCCTTTATTATTCCTAACTATCAAACTAATTTTATAAATTATTCTCCATTCCCACATTCTAAAATCGCCTAATCTTCTCCGTCCCTCTGGGTTCAAAGTCTTAGAACGATATTGGACTACTTTTGATGTTTAAGTCTTGATCCATCTTTTCTCTGTATCTAAATGCCATTAATTATTAATTAATTAATGAATTATTTTATTTTAATTAACGAGGCTATTAAGTTCTTACATAATGTATTCAGTTGGCTCTTGCATGCATTTTTTCGGTCCATGCTTTAATCTCGAGTAACTGATAAAAAGTAGGAAATGACTATTAGTTCCTCGTGAATCCTTTTCTGGTGTGATGTTGTTTAATCTCCGGGTCTTACGGGATTTATTTCGCGTAGGTCTATCTTTCGCCGGCGAAACCATCCGTCCCAGAAAGATGAACCTACGCGGAAGAAATCCCGGAAGACCAGGAGCTTCAAAAACTATTAATCATTTATAATTTATGATACTGCAAAAAGCATATTACTGACGGGAGTAATCAACGATTCTTTTCATTTAGCCAGGCGCTTATTGCCATCATACTTCTGACCTCAATACGAATCACGATCGTTTAGCTTCATTTTCCCCGAATATTGAACAGAAATATGAGTGGGAAAACTATGCTCATACCATATAAAGTTCCCAGATGATTTACTCAGCTTGGCGGTGAGCATAAATGTAGAGTGGTGAGGTAGATGGTAATCGTTTTAAGGGGAAATTGAGTGATGCATGCATTTCTATTAATGGAGATTTTTCAATCAGAAAACGGATGCTTACTCGTTGTGCGCTGCGGAAATATTTTCACGTAGAGCACCTCATTTGCTTTCTATTCCTGGGACACTACCGCCTTTTTTAGGATAGTTATATGCCACCTAAATTTGTAGATAATGAGTTACAGGCGTGTATGGTGTAGAATTACAAATACCAAACTCAAACTTTTTTCAAGGATGATTTGAATTTTAATCTACCACTCTTCTCACTACTCTGCCATCTAAATAAACCACTTAAATAAACCAGTTTACCGTTCAACTTCCTGCAATTACTTATTAGAGAATAATACTTATGATTAAATTTTGCTTTTCCCTAAATGAAATGTCTATGAATATACATTTGGTGCAACTAGCAGCACTGTGGCACAGGCTACAAGTATTTTCCCCTTTTACAGTAGCCCTATATTTCCTAAGGCTTGGGTGCTATATCATTTTCTATCACCCTTATTTGATGCACCCTTATTTTTCCCTAATGGAATCAGGTTAGATACTACTCACTCCCTCAGGCCGGTATCAATACCTATTACGGCTGTTCAATAAGGAGCTGATCATAAATATTTTACTTGTATGATTTATTGTTCACACGTTTAACTCAATTTAGTTTGCTGGAATTATGTGCAAAGTATGCAAGGTACTACAGATATTACTTCAGTATTGGGTCAGCGGAAGTCGTTGCATAGTGTAACATCTTTAGTTCACCTACTGCAGCGATGGAGGAAGCATACGACGAGGAATACGCTGCATTGAAAATTGCTTTCACCTATACAAATCGACTGCTGAGACCTAAGTAATGCTACAGGAGGCTTGCGACGATATTCCCTAGAGCCCACCTAGGTGGTGACTTAAATTGTTTGAAGAGGTGTGAATATCAACTTCACAGGGATTGGAGCTTCAGTCACTGCTCTTACGGAAGTAAACGTTAAAGCCGCTTCTATTATTCTGAGAGGCCAACTAATAACGCTAATATTAAATCGTGCACTTCGAGCATCACGAGCGCTGAGAGACGCTCGCGTGCAGGTTTGTTCGTAATTGAAGTTCATGTTACAGGTATATAAGGAGTTTCTTTCAAAGGCTATGATTTTAGATGAAACTTGCCCATTTAATTTTGATCCTGAGAGCAAACAGCAAAGTTATGTGTGAAAATCTCGGGCATCACTGACAACACAGAAAGCGAAAGTGCTGGCTTCTGCTGTGAGAGTTATGGTCTCATCATTTTTCGATATTTAGGGAACGGTGTATGAGCATGCCGTACCAGCACACACTGCTCTATCGATCTACTGAAAATTCACTTAGGCCATATCTATCGCAGAAGGCCTAATTAGAAAGGGGTAGGCTGGATAATATTCCTCGATAATGGACTTTTTCTGTTCCTCAATGTGATGAAGCACCGTAGAAAGCAAACTGTTGCCGCAGGCAAACTGATCATGTTTCAACTTACAACGACTGCAGCTGACTCAGTACTCCAGTCAAATCAATGATACTTGTACCACATATGCATTACACATATAGCTGACAACAACTTGTAAAATTAAGTAAAATATTGTGCACTAAATTATATGAGTAAAAAAAATATGATTGAGAAAATTTACTGAGAAAATCCTTCGTTTTGATAAATTTTCCGGGATATATCGTCAGTATTATTTTTTAAATTTTCTTAGCTATTGAAATTTTCACATGACAAAAAATGTTAATCCATAATATGAGGTATTCTCGTACGAATAGAATTTGAATTTGATGGCAAATTCTTAAGATTTTTTGGGGTCTCGGGAATTAATTTTAAGGACAATTTAACCGAAATTATTTTGAAACAAATTAATCCTTCATTTGTAACTTAATTTTTGGTTATAAATATATTAGAATAATATATGCACAATTTTTTCTAAGATTCTATTTAAATTGCATTATTACTTGACTTCTAGTCAAAATATAGGTAGGTACTTAGTGCCACAACTCATAACGATCTGATAGATTCAAATGTTCTGCATAAAGAGAGAAACCTACTTTTCTAAGTATTAGCATTTAAATTTAAAAACTGTTTTTAATGCTACCATCTTCAAGTTAATGAATTTACTGAAAAATACTTGAAGATTAACACTCGAGGTATCCCAGGTTGCTCTGGGATATAATGTGCAAAAAAGAGTTCAATATCTGAAAATATTATTCCTATACGTTGTTAAAGATTAACTCTCTTCTAAATAATTAAATTTAGCTTACTCTTTATTCATATGGAGATATCTCATGTAAAGAAGGAAAAGGAATTTCCTGGTGTAAGGCTCGTTTTTCTTACGATGAATCAAATAGGTATGCGTTTGAAAACTAAAAATAAGTTATTATTCGTTTCAAAACCAAGCATATTATTAGCTACAAGTTTGCACGTTGGTATCCAGTGATCCAGTTACAACTAAAACATTACTAATATTTGTTAAAAGGATCTTCAACAGAATTGTATTGAATGCGAAGTAGAAGTGATGAAAATAACGTTTTCTTAGGGCTCCGTATTTGGTACCTAATTATTTGGAGCCACCTTATGAGTATATTAAACGAATACCTTTCTCGTAAAGTAATACGTTTCTCGTAACCTCTGAGTAGGAACTAGGAAGAGTAAGATGGACTTAAGAGTTATGGGACCCTCAAATGAGTAAGAGAGATTCAATTAATAGAAAAGTTACGGAGGATTGAGTTTTCGGCCAAAGTTTTACTAAAGATAATTTAAGCCAAGAACTAGTGCAAATAGAAATGTACAAAGATTGGTTGCAAATCTGAATTGGGAAAAGGGAAGAAGATTGATTCCTTGAAGCATCCTTATTTGAAAATATATAATGAATCAATGATAGAGGTCAAGATAAATAAAGATAAAATTGTGTGGTAGATGACTATAAAGAAGAATTACAATATGATTCGGGCTTCCCTAAGGTTTTCGTGTAAATTTTACCTGAACTAATAACTTAATTTCACTTACTATAGCATCATCACATTCACGTGTCTTTTAACATTATGCTTGGACGAGATCGATCGAGGAGTGGGCTATATTAGTATACAGAAGGTATTATGCGACTCATCAATAGATGGGAATAAATTAGATATTCTTTCTCCGAAGTTATCAGTTGTCTCACGAGGACATATGTACAAATGAGCAACGGCGCCACATCGGCTTCTAACCCCAACTCTAAATTTTGGAGGTCGTAAAATTATAGAAAGATAATATATGGCCAATGCTTTCATCATTTAACTTACCCTTAATCTATGGACAGAAATTATGCATAATAAATTAATGACCACATCGGAACGCCGACTCAAGGATTATGGGTTTCCCCCATCTGGCGGGATGCTCTACCACCGAAATTTTATCTCTTTTACACCAATAGTAGCAATCAGAAAGATCTGGGTTTTGAGTTCTGGTCACGCGAATGATGTTACTGGTGAAATTGCTGTCCTGCGGCATGCCTCAACTTACGCGCCGAGCATAACGGAAACGTGTGTGGCCGGCTGGTATACTGTGAGACTACATGTGGTCCCGTTATGAGCAAGTTCCACCGTGTAACAGACGCGGTAATGCGACACCAATCTTTCTTTTCATCCCGAGCGATTATCGCGCGCGAGAATCCGTGCCCGCGGCGACATTTTCGCAATTTGAAACAAAGGGCAGCGAAGCCCGTGGACTCCACTTGGCAACGCTGCCGGGAGACAGGTTACGCGGTTTGTAGGGAGGAAGAGAGGGAGTGAGACTGGAAGTCATCCCGCTGGGGATTTGAACGAGGGGGGGTGCAACGGGTGGGAGATCGGAAGGTTTAGAGCGGAATGGGAAGATGGGAAGGGCAAATGAATGGAGGTGCAAGAGGGAACAGAACAACACAGACATACACTGTACCTAAGTGAGGGAAATGGGGCGAGAGGGAGAGATGGGTAGTTGCAGTAACTGGGCGGCTTTCGAAGAGGTATGACCAACTCGGGAATGAGTTTTGCGATATGTGTGAGGGAGGAGCGTTAAAGGTGTGGAATGGGGGGTGGAGGTATATCGCGGTGTACGGATGCGCGGATTCATTTCGCTGGACTGATAGAGAGAGAGAATCACTGGAAATAGCCAATGAATGGAAGGAGGGAAGGGGGATGGAAGGGTGGAGATGGGTGGGTGAGGGGCGAAAGATGGACTGGGGAACTGGGTTAAGTTGACCGGGGAAGACGCTAACACAGCGCGTAGGTAGGTAGTGGCCCACTCTCCCGGCAGCAGAGGAAGGATGCTTTTCCTCTCTCCAAAGAGCTTTTCGTCGCTTTGAGATGAAATATATGGAGGGGGTTGAAAAGGAGGGCAAGGGGACAAAGTGGGACGTGTTATGTCTCCACCCACTACATCGCAGTAATTGCTCCATTAATGAATGGAGGATGGTAGTAACTCCGCGCTTTCAGCCAAAAGAGATGGAAAACGAGTCGTGGAGATTCTCTCCTCGAGAAGCAAGGGCGAATGTGGAGGGAGTGAATTGGTGTGAGAGGCGACTGGGCGTTGAATGGCGGATTGCGTTTGCTCACGGGGTCTGTGGCGCTAGTAGGTGCTTGAAAGAGGTTGCCCCGTATTCTCCATCCCCACGCCGTGAATGGGAGTGTTTTTGGTGGGGGTAGGAGAGGAGGGAGTGAAGGGAGGATGAGGAATATCGGTTGGGATTCTCAGAGGAGCGGGATTATTCCCCTAGGGTTGATTATATGCTAAACCATAGAGTCAGTCCGGAAATGGCAGTGCTCGCCTGGCCGTGTTTGTGGACCGAGTGATGGTAATGGTGCAAAATGTGGGAGATGGCTGCTCCCCTCGTCCCCTTCCCTTTCCCAACCTCCTCTGGAATGCGAAAGTAGGTTTTGAAACGGGAAGCCGCCAATCCGATTCCTACTCCCGAAAATCCTCCATCCCTCCCCTTCTAAACATCCCGTCCACAAACATCTAAATAAACAGAACTCTCTCACAATTGCCTACTCGGATTTCAAGGGAATTTATAAAGAGCCTCTGCACGTATTTCGATGAAATATTTTCACTCACTAACAACTAATTTTTTGTTTACTTTTATTTTCAATTTCATTTTATAGCTATATGTAACACACCACAGTAATCAAACCGAGTGGTTGCAGTAAAGTATTTCTAGTTTTCTGCAAAGCAATTTAAGGGCTTTCCTGTTGCATAGGGAGCACGAGAGAAATTCAACGATTCATTCATCTTCATGCGAACTTAATCATTGCTTAATTTAAAACTTGTATTTGTTGCCCTATGTATATTAAAAGTTCCGTTGAGATAGCTGTTGATCCTAAAAAAAGAAAGAATCGTCAAAGAAATTCGATAGCGAAGTATTGATAGCTGAGGTTAGAGCTCGCCTGGTGTTAAGCCTTATGGTATTTCAAATTCGCAGAATCTAAATAGGGGGGCTATTTCCTTTACCTCTGTCATCTGAGTAGCAATTTGACCAATTGAATAATAACTCATTTAGGGATTAAATTTATAATTTTCCATATCAAGGAGTTAAAATGGGTTTTGTTCAATTCGCCTTTCATTATTCTGTTTGATTCCCGTTTGCTTAGCCGTCCGGATTTGAGTAGGTACTTATCCCAACTTTTTTGCCCCAGTCTTAACTACTTAATATGATACCTTGATAATGTTAAGGAATAACTTTCTTTTTTTAATTCACCAGACAACAACTTTTAGCTTGGATCAACTTTTAACTTGTGTAATAATTTCTTTTGACGTTAGTATAACCTTGGATTACTCTATGATATAACCTTATAATCTATACTTTACATATACATTAAAACTCGAAGCTCTTCTTCGTTCAGAGGTTTCAGCAGTGTGGATTCGATGATCTCTGCATTTCCGTGACGACACGGTCTATATAAATGCAGCGAAAACTGCAGCAATCTACATTCGATCTGAAGACGCCAGTTTTAATGCCAGCAAAACTGTTGTCAATTCAATTCAACGAACTCCATGGAAACACGGGAATCATGCGATGGTCAAACGAAGATCTTTTTGATCGTAAATAATTACTAGATGATCAAAGTGCTGCATTAAAATATATATCTATCTTTCCAAAAATAATCATTACCTATAGGCAGAAAATAACCTGAACGTTATTCTTTTGACGCATCTTCCATATGATTTCTCTAATAAACGTTAAACCATTGACTGTTTCATAAGAGGGGTATTTATATGTTTCTCTTATTTTCTGCTTACTACCCTGGTCATATTTAACCTTAACTTACCAAGAAAACTTAAAAATCGGTAATTAAAGGACTTCGTGCCTCATGCACCCAACCAAGGTCTGCTGGTTTAGGTCTTTAAATTCATTTATTACTATTTTATCTATCAAGCTAATTAACATCCCTTAGACTAGGTATTTCATTAAATTACTCTCTTGTTATTTAAAGCGTCTTTAATAGGAATACTTATTTATATACTATTTGTATGCAACCAAAATTTATATTTTTAATCGCGATTTACATGACGTTATTATGTTAGTCATCTCATTATTGTGTCAGTTAATATAACAAAATAAATAGTCATTCTGGAGCAGTTTGACTTATACAATTAGATAATCCAGCTACAATAACTGTAGTGGAAATTAAATATTTTTATACATAAATTTACATTTTTCCAGCCAAGGAATATCACAGCTTGAGAAAAATAAATTTATTTATCAACTCAATAAGTATCTAATAATTTTTGGTTATTATTTTCTCAGAATTGTTGTTTGTTTCTTTACTCTCATCATAATGATTTATCAATGCAGTGTGAATAGCAAAACTTAATGTTAAAAAAATATTTCAAGCTTTATTAGAAAAATATATTACTGGCACAAATATGTAAGAACAGAAATATTTTCGACTCAAATGTGCCCTGAAATGGAAATTTTGAATCACATATGGATAAATATGAAATATAATATATATAAAAATGTAGAAGTATTCATTAAAAATTAGTTAAGGAAATCATGGCAAAAATATCTTTAATGTTTACATAGAGGTATCGTAATCGTATGATCCTGCTGGATTTAAATCATTGAATCCCGCTCTTAAAATTTACAATTAAAAGAAACTTTGAAAAATCACATACACACATAATATGCAGTGAACAGAAATGGGTTTCATATTTTTAAAATTGGGAATTAACTCACAGCGATCCATTACATTTTAAGAAAAAAGAATAAATATACCTACTCACTTTTGAAAGGCAACAGAAAAGCAAGGTATGTCCCAAGTATTAAGGTTTTAATATTATTTTAACATTTTAATTAAGTTACGATTACTTGATATGCCATTTATCGGCCTCCCATGCAATTAAATATTTTAAATTGGTGTTTTAATAAGTATTTCAAGATTTTAATCATCATTTGTATTTGACTGTGCATCAAAATAATTATTTTACTACCCATGATCCTATTTGTCTGCTGGATGAGTAAACGGATTGAAAGAGCAATTAGTCCAAAGTGAATTAATCCACAAAATATTAGGTATTTTTCTAATGGGAATGATCCCTTCATTCTTCCTTCCATTATGCTTTTTAAGCCTTTTGATACATTCTGCAGTTTACCGAAAGCTTATTGGATGAGTCTAGTGCTCACAGATTTTACAGTGCCTAATAAGTATTTTTATTGGCTGGATAAATATTATCTAATGCATTAAGGAATCTACCAGTAAGTGAAGAGACAAATTTAATTCTACGGAGGCTACCGCGGTGTTGAAGAGGTGATGAATAAGGTACATCAGGCCCTTCTTAACCTAAGAAGTACACTTGAATCCCGTGAAGACTGCTGTTCAACGATAAAGATATTTGTGGAAACAACCCGAAAAATAAGGAATCATCTCATTTGTGATCAAACAGAAATATCTGGTGGTGCTTTGTATTGAAACAGCCTGTCAAAATTATCTATATCTAGGTGAAATATTGGTGAGGGCCAAAGGTGATGGAACTGAAAGATACTGACAGTAAATTTTAACGGATAACCCGCTGTTCACAATGTAAAAATCTGGGCCGGGACAGGCCCCGGTTCAGGTGAATGATTTTTACATTGTGAAATTTTCGCATATGTTGGAACTAAGGGAATCGAACTTGTTTTTATCATTTTATGGTTTCAAAAAAGTACCAATATGGTTGTGCCTGTCAATAAATTTGGTATTTTAATTATATTCATTAAAAAATGCAAGCACTCAGTAGTTATTTGAATAAAAACATTTTAGCATAAGCGAATGAAACTCGATAGCAATAAAAACTTAAAAATATTAGAGTAAATTTGTGGTTATGAATGATGAATGCGTACGTTTTTTCATTTTGATTTCAGTTAGAATAATATCTCAAAAGACACATCACTGAGTGATAATGGAAATTGATGCAGCAATAACTACTATATATTTATTTTATCTATCGTTAGTGGAGCTTAGATGTTCCTTGTGAAAACTATTGGTAACAATTTATAAGTTAATTATGCAATGAAAACTTGAATTCTAGTACGTAGGAAAGCATCGATCCATAGCTTGCAATTAGTTCTACTGTGTTTACATTATTTGCACTGTTTTACTTTGTGGTGTAGATTATGTTGTAGCTACTGACTTGTTTTATTTTACTCAATGACATTAAGTCTCATTTTTTCAAGGCAGGATTACCATTCATCCTGTGCTTTGAGGCTTGAATTAATTTTGTGGCGCATGTTTATTTTTCATAGCGTCTCACTCTTCAAATCCTTTCCTCCACCCACTCCCGGTTACTTACTCGCCTACACCTCTATTGCCATTTTTTCATCCGGAAGTCTTCCTTTTCAATTAATCTGCTTTCGTTTTGTGAACACCTTTTTTTTGAACATTTTTCGAATCTCCTAATTAGAGTTTGGTGTTTTATTACAACTACTTTTGTATGTTGACTGTGTCATCTCGTCTTCACCGCAAAAAAGTCTTCCCTACTTTTTTGCGATTTCTTAATTCTACTGTCGTTAAAAAATATTCAAAATATATCTTTCGGGTCTTCTTCTCCTTTTCACCCTCGTGTTTATTTATTTGACAGGGAAGGGAAGCGTTTTTCATAACACAATCTCCCTTTCTCAGTTTATTAATTAAGAAAAATCTCTTCGTGGACGTGAGATTTACTCTTCCAACATTAATGATTTCCCTTCGGCACGAGTTATATTTGTGCTTCGTTTATAAAAAACGTATACCTCACATCTCTTTTTAAATTTTTCTCTGATTCAATTTACTCTTAATGCTATTTTCTACAACTATCCAAATATAATTTTATTTTTTGGAAGTTCAAAGTTTTAAAAAGTCACATCCGAAGTCCAATAATTCGGGGTAAAGAATTATGCACTAAAAATGGGGAAAATTTCAGTCATTTTGTACATTTGGCAGAACGTCTTGTAAATTTTTATTCCGAAATAAAATTGAATGCCTGTGTTGTTAAAAAAAACAGCGGTGTTAATAAGAATCACATCCTAAAGCTGCGCTAATAGGCCTTGGGAACCATGAATTGAAAATGTAGTTTTTTACGATATTGTTGAATAAAATATGAATTTAAATTGCTTCAGAAAGCAAATTATAAAATTTTATGGTGCACCTATCCTTGCTTTAAAACTGTGGCCTGTGTTTTGTTTGTGACCTACAACAAGTTAATGAAATGTCTTCTTTTACTATGCAATTTTTGTTAAAATATTAGTGTCGCTTCTATTTAAAAAATGATTCCAACCTTAAGTACAGTTAATCATTGCCCTCATTGATATTTCTCTCGGTCTTTCCACATCACGATTGAGGAGAAGGGAGAGAGCTCTCCATTCCCCTCCTCCTCAACTCAACCACTTCCTCCCTCTCCCTCCTGTCTTCATTTTGGTTCCTCCCTCACGCCCACCTCCCCACCCGCATTAACGTATCACTTTCAACTCACTAAATCTCCCCGTTCCCCCACGCCCCGCCATCCGGCACCGCCGCCGCGCTTATCCGATGCCTATCCCCTAATTCTCTCCACTGCCGCCGCCGTGGGCCGGCGCTGCTGGATTGGCTGTTTGGTGCCCTGCCGCTCCGCGGTGAGACGCCTCGTTCCGTGCGACTGCGATCAATCACGTCTCGGCGAAGGACGGGACAGACGGCGGCGTAGGTATCCGTCCGTGATGCGCACCCTCCCTCCCCCACACCACCACTTGCCCTCGCTCTCTCTAATCTCCCGATCCTCCTTTCCCTAGCGCCCTCCCGAAAAAAAGAGGATGTCCTCGGGGCGCTAAATGGATGCTCGCGTCCCGCCGCTCCTCCTTCACCCGTTTCGGGCCGAGTTTTTGAGGAGTGCTGAAGTCGAGAATTGCAGTAGCTCGTAGCATTGGGAATGTAATGAATGGCGAAAGTTTGCGAAAAAGAAATGAGACTCCAACCGAGCTATCTTGCCAAATCAGTGGTGAAACGATATGAAAGATGATTTGAAGATTTAGTTGTTTATATTTTATCTGGTGGACTCTTCTCACTTTACCTTGATTTTTCCGCAATCAATTCTCCTTTATTTTTTCGTGGGTTGGGAGATTGGTAGTTACATTTTTTTTATTATTAAGAAATAATTTCCTCGCGACGAATGAGCCTGTCACACGATTATATGGCGTAAGAGAAATTCATATTTCTATGCACGTAAAAATTGAAATATTTAGACTCGATGATTTTTTGGTACATTTATTAAATTACATTCTTAATTTGACATGTATGTACTTATCTTCTCCAAGGACTGAAATTCCATTAGATTTATGAGTAGTCATTACCGATGTTCCCTACCATCTTAATGCATCAATATTTTATCTAATTTCACTAATTTTTAGTTGTAAAAATAGTGATTATTAGTGATGCATGACATCGGCCTGGGAAGTTCATTGTTTCCCTAAAAAATCTATGAAAGAACATTAATATGAATCTGAAATGTCTCAAATAAGGCTCGAAAAATTATGAATTCTGAAGTGTAGTTACTGTTATTCTGACAACTATCGTGTGTACTTTATATACTGAAAATGCCACAGACGGTTTTGTCGTAATATTGGGCTACTACCTCTCTGAAATACTGCTCCCAGTCTGCCCATATAGTGGTTGTCCTCCTGAATGTGTGAATATATTTAATTCTTCGCCTTCTGTTGAGCTTCCAAACCGTGAATCAGACATTTCAACGAATACTAAATTATTTTTCTGTTTCATGTTACTTAATACTGGTAATAAAATTATTACTCCTCATTGCCGTGTGTGCTAGTTTCTCGGAGCTTTTTTTCCCGATCGCCTAGCTGGATCCGGTGTTATAATTGCATGGCAACCCCGCTCACTTGACTTTCTCATAACACCATTGGATATCTCTCTCTGGTGTTCCGCCAAGGACAAGCTGTATGCATACCTACTTTGCCAATGCTCTTTAAGTAAAAGTTATTAAAAGAAAAAGAGCACAGATGTCATTAAAGCAACACTTGCTAAGCCAAAACGCTTCTTGGAAGGAGTCGTTGCACAAATGGCTTATTTTCTTATTGCAGAAATATGTGTTGTGTGACGAAAGGATGCGAAAATGATACGAGTTAGTAAATACACTCATTCTAGCACAGAAAGCTCACACACAAACATCTTGCAACAAACATTTGAAGTACCGTATATTTTGCTCAAATGTTGTCACTATTTTCCTATAAAATATCATTTATGAGTCTCTTTAGACTGGCAATTTCAATAACTATGGATTTGGGTTTAATTTTGAATAGCCTTCTCCAAACGTTTTAGTGAGAGAATATTTCGCCTACTATTTCGAAAAAACGTATCAGGTAGTGTAAGTATGTACCTAAACGGCCTTTGACCTTAAAATTAGAATTGCAGTTCTTTCACTGTCGGACATTTTACAATAATGGTTTAGGATTTATAGCCCTTTCCAATAACGCTGTATCACTTGAAAGACTTCTTAAAACCTCTTTGAATAGGTCAAGGAATACTGATCTAAACTCTCCCAACGCCGAAATCCGAACGGAAACCTTAATCGTGGGAACATTAGCTACAATAGTCACCGCACCAAACCGATCTCCTTATTTTGAGATTTGAGATCAAAATTGTCAAATAAAAATCTTATGGCAATATAACCAACCATATCTGCTTGCCCAACGTCCTGTTTTTTTACAGTTTCCGTACTGTATCCCGTAGGGTTTCCATTGCGGATATATCTGAGAAAACTTATCAAATAAAAACAAATTCGAAATTAATGGATTAAAAATGAGGAATTTTTGGGCCCAAGCGCCCTCGGTTACCGTCGATGCGATTCTTCACTTTTTTCGTCAAAAAAATACATCTTTTTAATATAATTTTCGGTGGCCCTCAAAAAATATACAAGGGCCGATCACAATAACTCAAGTCGCGGCGATCGATAAATAACGTGGGCCCCAATTATCTCCTGCAATAAATCACGCTTCGACGGGGGAATAGCTCAGATCCCTGGATTAATCACTCTCGGTTGCCATGGGCTACGGTCTCTCTCGTGCGAGTGCCAGTGCCGGCTGTGTGTGTGGGGGGGGAGGTTGGAGGGGAGGAGTGGGATGAGGTGGGAGAGAGTAAGCGGAGAAGGAGCAAGAGGACTCTGCACTTTCTCACGGCGAAGGTGAGAGGGGAAGGGGGATGGGTTAGGGTGGTGAGAGGTTTTTCCAACCACTCCCTTCCTGAACCACTACACCCTTTAGAAAAGGACCTTGGTTTTTAAGAGAGGCCCTTCAATCTCGTGTCTTGCGGCGCGTTGGCGGCAGCTGAGACCTCTGTGCGCGGTAGCATCCGTTAATTCTCTTTTCATCAACGCTCTCCGCTGCCTTCGTTTTCACCCCTCGCTGAAATCCCTCCTCCTCATCCACATCTTCCACGTTTTCCCTTCTAAAACCAAAAACGCTTCCCCCTACCCCTCATGGCAGTAACCTCTCCACCCTCTCGGCGAGAAGGATTTGAAGCCAAAGAAGATCAATCTTTTCCTTTGTGAGTCAACTCATTAAGGAGGCTCCGCCGTTCAGGGGTGC
>LYUA01000010.1:146125-162134 GCA_002093875.1 Calopteryx splendens
TGAGGTCGTGTGTCCATCAGAAACCTACCCTAACCGGTAGATTACCATTATAAATAATAATTACACCGCAACTTTTTGGCGGTAGTCGTAAACTATATTAAAAACACGCAGAAGGTCGTTGAATTTAACACTCTCTTTCTATGGAAAAGGACGTGGAATGACTTCGCTTTTTATCGTAATTCGATTGAGTGCACAAAATTATGTACAGCCGAGAATTTTTTTTATTAAAACTAGGTACATTTAATTAAAACATTTCGTTCGAGTCTCCTTTATTTTCCCTTCTTTTCTGGGGATTAATCGAATGGGGTTAGTTTTGAACATGGTTAGAAAGGAAAGGAAGTTCTTTTTTAATATCCAAAGAAAACAGAAGAAGTGAATAGAGACAATTTGGAGACGCATTTAGATGTCCAATAACGTGATAAAAGGGTCAATTTTAGATAAACTGGGTAGTAGAAGGAATCGGCTCTTTAGACGGCATGAATGCTGTAGAAAGCACGAGGAACTGGGGAGAGAAATGTTGCAGGGAAAAACAGAGGAAGTTTACGTGAGTGGTGATACGTAGAATGTAATAGTAGCTTATAAAAACCACAGTAATCAACACGGTTGGTTTAGTAAGTGAGAGTATAGCTCAGCCAATACTAAGCCCAACAGCGTGTGAAATTCACACATCAGAGTAGGGGGGCAGTTTCTTTCTCTGTTGCGCCTGTGATATCTCAGAATGATCTGGTACCCGAAATATCACACAGCTTGGGTTAAGCTGAAGGTGCCTGGAGGCGTTACCCGGAATCAAACCCGGACCCTCCGGTTTATAGCTAAGCGATCTACCCAGTCGACTACCACGTCCTAGTAGTATATAATATTAATATGTAATAGTGATAAATAATAATCAATATTGCCTTCGGAAAACTTAACTTTAACCGGTAGATTACTTTTGATGATGGCTAATAGCATGGTGGCGATCATGATGTCATATTTTGCAATTGGCTTGTATCTGGAATATATATATAGGACCTGGCTCAATAATCAAATACTCGCTTCTCTGTGCACATTCAATGCGTCGTGTGTACATGATTGTTAATTCATTAATGTTCCTTTATTATTTATATAAAATAACATATTAATTTATTCGGTATGTAATTATAATTTTAACAATCATAAAATAAACGTTAAGTTAAAGACAAACAATCGATCCTCTGGGTTCACTAACCTTCCATCATTACATTTTTGTGTATATTATTGTCCTTATGTTCAAATTTTTTCTGTATTTATTTTGAGAAATTAATTTTAGTGAAGACTCTTTATTAGTTCATAGAGTATGAGATGCGTGACTGAAATTGACAGATATTTTTAATATTTTAATTTAGTTTAATTTTTAATAATTGATTAACCTTCGAATTCCATATATAAAATTAAAAGGGAGAGTTCATTCAAGAAAGGTGGCATTTCGTCTAATTTTTAAAACTTGATTTTCAAATCTGGCCTATTTGATTGCAACAATGCAGCATTAAAATATTTATTATCCGTCGTAGACCTTTCCTTGTCTGCGATAATTTCGATTCTTCTAAAGATACCCTTAGCGGCACCTATTCAGGCGAAAGCGGTACTCCGTCGAAGTTCTTTAATGCTGTGGGTGCTGCATAATCACGAGGAGAAAACATAAACCTCAAGCGGCGTGCATCCGAAAGACTTTCCTCATCGTTTTTTTTTTCACAATATGATATTATTGTATGCACTTCTTTATAAATCATAGCAATTGTCGTCATAATGACTTTTTGATCATCTGTTTCATCATCATAATATCTCTCAATTAATTTTTTTGGCTTTCTTTTTTTTTCTATTTCACATATGGAAACATTTATACTGCCTTCCCATCTGGTGTATTCCGTTATATCCTTCAACATCCACTAAATTTCTTACCTTAACTAATATGTATAAATATATATATATATATATAATTATGTCCCTTAGGATTATACCTTCTTAGGAGATTATTTTCATTTTGACTTCTTTCCTTCCGCAATTACTTCGCTGCTAAAATACACAATGTTTTTTCCTCACCCGCACGCATTCCTTGTGATCTTTTCTCGCATTTCACTCTATATCTTCCGTGCTTTGTAATTTAAATTATGTGTAATGAAAACATCATTGCCCAGCTCCGTTATTTTCTTCTGCATGATGTCTCACTGACGAATCCCGATTAAATTACAGTCAACTGGTCACGAACCAGTGTATGGATCATTTTCTGTCATTCTGTCATTATCAGCCACTTATTGTGTACTACCTAATTGTCGATCAGAGAACCTTAGTTTACTAAATACTAAGATGTAGTAAAGAAAATCACTATATATGATTATATATTTATATTGTAAAGTTTAAAAATATTGTATAAAATGCGATGTTAAACAGAAGTTGGCAAATCTTGTTGTGAGCTCTAGTTATTTTACGGTTATAATACTCTCCTTATTCTAGAATTCCTTAAATTTACGATTATGCTGGTAATAAGAGGTTTTCCTCCACCCTATTTGTTTACATACGTATTAGGGGCTAGACAGGGCATTGGATCCAGTAATTTGAATTTATTTTATATTCTTTCCGAAATTGTATAAAAACATGACTGACACACTTCCTAATGAGAAAAATGCTATGTACTAGACTTTTAGTGTCGTCTTTTCGTAAATAAACCTAAAAAATAGTACTTCTTATTCTTTTCGATGAATGCAGTATTTTGCTATAGTTTTGCTCTTTTTTAAAGATTCGACAAATATTCGGTGCCATGCCATAAAAAGTTTTCAGCTTGGAATTGGCTTATAAAGATATGAAAACTAATTCATTCAAAACTGGAAGCGCTCTGACCTAATTTTAAAAATATTCCTATGGTAAATTAATACCCTCCCATTTTTTTAGCCCCATGGTTCCTAATTCATAATTCCGAGAGATCTCGTCATTCTCCAAGGAACGTCATTTAATTAGCTGGAGCGAAAATGGCGCCTAATTAGATAATTGAGAATGTGCGGAAGAAAAGGGGAGGCGGGGAGTGGAACGGATGTGGAGATGTTTGTTAGGAATATGGGGTGCAGGGAACTAGCAAGACTAAGGGAGAGCGTTAGAGTCGCAGAAGATGCTTGAAGAAGCAGCGGGGATGACAAAATGCAGGTAGGGTCGGGGGGTGATTCTAAAAGGGGGTGAGGCATGCTGGGACGGACTGGAAGCTTCGGGGAGTGGGGGAGGAGAGGAGGGTGCTTCGAGGGAGAGGGAATTGGATATGGCGGTTGTGCGAGGTTTTTTGACTCGTAAGAAGCTTAGTGCGAGATGCCCCAGTCTCCCTGTTCATCGTTATAAATGTGAGAAACTCGAGTGGAGAGAGGAGCGCAGTAGGGAAATAGGTTCAACGAAATGGGGTGATTAAAGGAGTGAGATTAACAAAGAAGAGTGAAATTGGAGCTGAGAAATACTTTTAGAAACTCATAAATTGGATCACAGTGTGTGCCGTTTGTGTAGTAATAAAGATTGTGGTTATAAATCCCCCCTAGCCTCGAGGATTTTTAAAATAAAAAAGGTAATTGCATCGCAGAGGACTAAAAATTTCTTCCGTGCGGAAAATAAAATTTTGAAGCGGGCGATTTTATTTCGCTGACTTTCACTTCTCTCGATTAATCTTATTTGCGACCACCGGAGGATCCTTTTGGAAAAAAAGCCTCTTATAAGTAATTTCTTAAGATAAATTTAAAAATATTTTTTAATGCTAAAGCTTTCTTATTTATGGCCCATAAGTTTTATTTATTTTTACTATCTGAGGCATCCAACTCCTTGTGATTCATTTACTCAAAGGTACTTAGTATAAGGGTAGCTTAGGGATTTTTATGCTCCCCTTTGCATCGCTCAACTGCATTAATTATGACCATGGAGTGTCATCATTCGTGCTAACTTAATCGCATTTCGGGTTTCTTAAATAATAATAATTCAGTCATGCTGCTTAACATTGGTTCAAGTTTATGTGACCGAGCATAAGTTTTCAGTAACAACAAGTAATGGAAATTTGCTGGGAACTCGGGTAAATTATTTCAATATATTGGTTTCGGACTATTAGGTAGACTATGAGCTATTCAATGACTTTCATTTTATATTATTATTACATTTTTTTTTATTTGTCTGTTCCTATTAAAAATTTAATAGAAATTTGTATTCCTCAAATGAAAAACAAGCGGATCGATTTTAAAATAATCATTTATTCACATAAAACAATGCAGGAGATATTAAGTTTCATGCTGAAAAGGTCATATTTAAATAAGTAAATATAAATTAACGCTCTTACCTCTGACATACTAGGGTATTCACATGGATTTCAAAATTTTCTGCTTTAGGATTATAATAACGTTTTTGCATTCGTGCGAATTACTTTTTCCCCAATGCTTGTACCAACAGTCCAAACTCAACGAAATGTTTACGAATATTTTATTTATTTCATGACAGTAATGACACTTGATCATTATTCTAGTCAAATAGATAATTGGAATAAAAGTGATTACAACTCTAATTATAATAGAAATGAGTAGAATATTTGCATGATAATTATGAACAAAAGTGCATTTATTTAGCGAAGAAACTATTCAATTAGTACTGTTAGAGATTTTGATAGTGAAATCATGTAATTCTCCGATAATAGTTCTCATAAATATAAATTTATAATTATTGCCTTTGAAAAATATTAATTTTAGCTGGAATTTCAAGCATCGATTCCATTGATAATTTCATTGCGCTCTGAGTTTTAGTCCTTCAGAATCTAGCGCGAACGGGGCCATTATTTCTTTCGGCTCCGCAGGATAATAGAACCCTGCTCTTTGACTACCGAATCCCTCTAGTGGGCGTATTCGAGCGATATGTTCCTTTGCGTATTCATTTCCCGATGTAATTCACAAGAAAAGAGCACACCTATTTCTTTCTTTCGCTCACTTTGGGAGATTTTGGACTAAAGGAAGCACGATGCAGCCTTCGGATCCATCTTAAAGGAAGCTGAAGAGACTCTTCAATTCCCGGAATCCCTTTCGCAGAAAAGACTCAAGGGCTTCAGCCGAACATCCCCCTTTCCTTCCTCATTATGCCTGCCCTCTATAAAACTCCCTTGCTAACCCTCTTGGTCTTCGATTCCATCTCGCCCAAAACATTTTAACCTTCTTGGTTCTTTCACGGAATTCCTTCAGTAGTACATCGGGTCACAAACATTTTCCCCTATACCGAAATTAAGGAATTGCAGTTCCGATTATAACCTGGTAGGCAGGATCTTTATACGCTGGTAAAACTTGTGTATCAATATTATATAATCTGGAAAATTGAACGCGTCCAAAAACAGATTGATCGAACGTTACAATGAAAACCCACGGCCCCGTTTCAAAAATATGCTTAAAGATCAATTACTTTTAAATTGAATTTAGAAGTAAATCGTGTCCTCTTTTGAAATAATTTTGAGAAAAACGATTGCATAAAATTTTGTCGTAAAATTTTGCGTTTTGGGAAAAAAGGCAATGATATCTTGATGCTCGAAAGGATTGAGTTAGCATACCCGAGGGCATTATTTACTGGTAATTATGTCAGGTAAATATTTCAGTGGCAAAATATTTTTTTAGTCGCCTATTCACAGGAGCCTGTATATTGTATTTTTTATGACGGATGAAGAAGATTCTTTTTCTGTAAAAATTTGCTGTAAACGTCCCTGTTAACGCAATTAGCATAAAAAACGGCTTAACATGGAACTGTCATTTAAACTATCATGTTCACATTTAACATTTTCGGGGTGTCGAAATTTAAAAACATGCAACAGTTAATGTTTTTGTGTTATCGTCACATCTGTCCCTATCAAAATATTTGCTATAATAGGTAAGGTAGCATTTTGGCATGACCCCTAAACGGGATCAATGGCATGGGATACAGACAGTGTGCCTTTATACCGATTGGTACTAGAATTATCACATCTTGTATATCCTCATTGAAACGCACGCGAACTATTCTACTATTCTAAATTCTGGAACTCTTGATGATGCATCTTTAAAACAGATACTCTACGGTTCCACCCCCTTCCGAAGGGTATTAAGAGGATAAGTATCTTTCAAGTAAGCCCTTCCCTCTCTCACTTCTTAGCCAATCGTTCTCCGATGTCATTTTCACCCCTTTCATCACCCGTAGTTCAGCCCCCTCTCGGTTAGCATTTAATAATCTGGTACCAGGGACTCTTTTCATTCTCCGGTGGCACCCTCCATTCATTCTACTGCGTTACTTCTATTATCGACCGACCTCGGTTCCTCCCCTCGTATCACATTTATCTAAAGCGACTGCTTATGCTCTCATAAACTTCTTAGGGAACTCTCAATGCTAATTCATGTATATCAATAGAGGATATCTGTACTTACCTGGAATTGTTCGTTTCTCCGAATTCAGATTGACTCCCGAAAATGGAAAAGCATTCACTGATCAAATATGAGAAAATAAGAAAATCTAGTGATTCATTTTAATCAGCCTTGGAAATTTGGTCATAACCTAATAAAAACAATAAATTTGAAACTCATTACCTAAAATGCTGGTATTAGTTTCCTCTTCTATAAACTGCATACAGGTTTGTCTTAATATACAACGTAAGCAAATCTTCACTTTTATCGAATAGTGTTTGAGAAGCGACTACAAATCCATCACGAATCATCATTTTCTCTATCAATTGAAATAGTAATTTCAATCAGACTAGAAATAATAAATTTCATTTTATTCTGCAGGAATTTCAAACAATATTTAATGTTGATCGTTTCACAGATCAAAACCTTTTATGTCGTTATCCACATGCATTCACATCCAAAGTAATTTCCCTTTGGGTATATCTTATGACTTAGTCCCTTTATTTATTGCGTTGCCCAGTAGCATCTTTATGTCAACGCTTCAGATGAATAAAATCTCCTCTTACAAGCTTCCCTTTATACTCTCCCACTCTCATTTTGATTGATTCTCTCATGTCATTCCCACTTTGCTATCTATTCCCCTACTACACAGGTCTTTTGTTTCTGTTCTAACCCTTCTCCATCCCACCCGCAGTAACACCCTCCTCTCTTTATCCTCACCCTTCATCATTATTCCACCCATCAGCGCCTCCTCCAACCCTCTTACTCTCCTTCCCGCAACCACCATAACCTCCTCCTTTGCCTCTTACCTACCCTCCCTCTCTCTCTCTCGTTTAATCTCCCCCTCTCTCTTTTCCCAGCAAGGGGACTCCCCTCTCTCTTACCTTTTTAGTATCAAAACCATTCTCTTGAAGGTGCATGCTGTCTACCTCCTCCCCTTTCCTTAACTGGCGTTTCTCATCCGCCCTCCCTCTTTTTCCATGTCCGTTTGCCCCAACCCTTCTTCTTTTCCAACTCACACCCTTTGCGCAAGTTCTTAAGTCGCGACTTCAACCGTTACTACCCCCCGTTTTCCGTCTTCGAAATCGTTCATCCTCTCTTTTTGGGACCATCCTACCGCTACGTCCCTCTCACCCCTTTGTCCCGTACCCCTGGTGTCATGCTCCACATCGTCCATTTTAACTATCTCTCATCCTCCAACTCTCAACACTTCTTCCTATCTCGGGCTGAAACCCCTCTCAGTTTGCTCTCTATGTCTCCCTTTCTTTGTCTAAGCTTCTTCACCCCTGTCTTGCTGTGTAACCCAACTCTCATAACGAGGTCTGAGATTCCAAATCCTCACCCCCTCTCTCTATCTTCACCTAACACTCGTCCCCATCCACCTCTTTTCCAATCAATTTCGTCTTTGCGTTCACTCCAACCCTCCCGTCTTTTCTTCCACGTCTTGGAACTTTAAAGATTTTTTTCTCTTTGCTGAGCTTGTCATCCGCACTTAGTAAAATTCAAAGTAGAATCGAAACATCGACAGAATTTACCGTCCCCCAATGGTATGAATGGCTTATTATTTACTGCTTTAGAAGCGTTACTGGTTACTGGGCTCTAGACGCGTAAAGTTGTTGCTTTACAGCGAGTTCCCAATCCAATATATACTTTTCGTTAAATCAACTGTGTTCCGGTTAAAATTTTCGAATCATTATTCCACTTATTACGCTATTCTTTGAATGTGATTGATGGTAGGCAGATGAGATATAACTGAATTGATTTTTATTTCTGATGTTCTAACATTTGTTTGATGTTATTAATCTAAGGGCTAGTAAATCTCATAAATGTATCAGTTGGATATGTCCCATTCCATGACCGAGCTCTTATCATAAATAAGGAGCATAAATTCAGTTATTTGTAGCGTAAATAATTCATATCATGTCATTCACAATTTTTTATATAATAATTTCATTTCTGAGCTGCATAACTGGAAACTAGTATTCTGTGGGTCATAACCCTCTGACGCAATTTAGGTATTTTAATTTTCAATTCAATTTAATTAAATCCGCAATATCGGTAATCCTCGTCATTTCTTCACATTCCTTCGATCTTTCGCTTATAATCGAGAAGGTATTTTTTTCCCCAGTTTCAACTTCTTTTATAGTTACTTCCGTTTTTGTTTCAGCAGTGACTCTTTGTATCAGGCAATCTAGTTTTAAAATGTGCCCTATAAGTGTACATTTTTTAAGTTTTAAAATTGTTTGTCTCCGTCTCTTTGTTGAACCTTTTCCTCATTATTTGATCCATCTTTTGTCCTCAATTTCTTTGTTCTCGACTTCAATATCAATTTATGCTTTTTTCCAATTTTCCAATTCTATTCTGCTTCTAAATTGTTCGTTTCTTGCTACTATTTCTAAGTGCACTCGTGATATGTATGCCTATAAATCGCTTTTATCGTCTAGACCTGTATCGTTGGTATGTTATATGCAGATTTTACTAATTATTTATCTTTCATAAGTTAACAAACCACCTCGTCAGATCCATTTCTCTCTCTGCCACGACTGTTTTTTCCTGGGAAAATATTGATTTTTTATCTCCACATTCCCTTTTAACTAATGGTTACACATTATTTTGATTTTATTTACTGTTTCCTATGTAGGATTTTAAGGTAAGGGAGAGTGAACTACATTGCACTTCTCCTTTTTTTATTGAAACTTTACTTCTTTACTTTTTAGTGCAAGTTAAATTAGTCGCTTTGACTTCATATTGACTCTGGATCTATCTTTAGTAGTTCTAACTAAGAAACAATTATGTCAATTTAAAAATAAGTTTATCCATTCGGTTAACAGTTAAATTCTCCTTCCCAATCCAGAAATGCAATCCCTGTAATTTGAATCTTTTACGCTACCTTCTACATTCGAAAAAATAACTTATCCCGAGCTCATGTTATCCCTAAATACAAGCATGTCTTCATATAGGAACTCCTCTTTTTTAGTGTATTATTTTTTATTTGTATTTTATTATTTTCAATTTCTTTTAAATTTGTTGAAGTTTTTGCAAGAATCGGTATTTGTTCAGTATAGTATGCCATATTTAATTTTTAAATCTTGTTTGTAACCCTCCTTCCGGCGTTTTAAATGTGCTAGGAAGGAGCATAACCTATTTTGTATGGTTTGTGCATCCGTAACTTTTGTATGAACTATTATCCTTAACGCTGTTTCACCTTATTTATCGTAGCCATTTCCCTTTCCATCAGTTTTATAACTAATCTCTGTTCCATTGTGATTTTTTCCTAAATATCCTTTTCATCATTTTACATAATCTAAAACTTAGATTAAGATTTCACCTTTCCGGTTTCGAATTTTATTGCAACGTGCTTTATTAATATTTCTTGAAGTGATTTATCCTGATTTAGTATGCACCTGCAGCCCTTTGCACCTGCCATTATTTTGGACTTCTTAACGCAAGTTCCCTATCCACACATCACATGCTTCCCTGTTTAATTCAATCCAATACATTTACGGTGCCACTCTTCGTAGAAGATACCTCTACAATTGTCCTTAAACTCATTCACATTAATATCTTCTTACGAATATCACTATTAATTCAAATTAATATGATAAATATCTGCAGTTAATAGAGTATTAATTTCCCAAATTATGTCTTATATTCGCTCATATTAGAAAGAGCCTCTGCCTTTTCCTCCAAGTATACCCAAGTACCTATATTGAATTGTGCATGTTGGTGTCTTCCAATTGCCTAGCCAAGTCATCTTCACCAGTTTCAAAATTTTTCCTAAAATTCTACACAGACACCATGGACCAAAGCCAACGGTTTTGGTCCATGACTGTACAATTATTCAAGCACAATCGTTTATTAAATGTGAATATTCTCCTTATTTATATGTTTCTGTTTTAGTGTGTGTACCCCAGTGGCATACAATAGCACGTATCTGTTAGCACGTTGGAGATGAAAAGGATATTTTAAAATTCATTTAAGGTATCAAGTATTTTATAATTACTGTAATTTATGCCGTAATATTTTTACTGTTAGATAAAATGAGCGGCATAAGCATTGTATTGAACTTTTTATTCGATTATTGCAGTATTATCGCAGGTTATATAAATCTAGCTTATCTCTCTTTGCATTTTAAGGCGCAATATATGTTTTGTGTATGAATTCCACAAATTTTAATAGGTATGCTGTATTCTGAGTGGTAATTTGCTTAGTTTTAAAAAAATATTTCTTAATTTGTCTATAGCCAATCTATACAAGGTATATATAATATTAGCATAAATATTAATGGGATACCGGGAAAATAACTATGGAAAAAAATCATTTATGGTTGAAAGATATATTTGGCCTAAAGAAGAATTTATTTAGATATTTAGTTACATGGACTTGCGGTAGAGGTATCCATGATTGAATGGCTGAGCCTTTCGTGCATATAATTTGTTCTACTTTTCCCCGATGAAAAATGCGATTTTACTGACTTGCCTTTAAATCCGTGTCAAGCGCGACAAATAACTGATGACCGCATACACATACGGTTTCCCTAGAGAGAGAGAGAACTGCATGACGCTATCGGGACACGTTGTAAAAACGCCCGCTGTGGAATAAAGCATCGGGAAAGTTTTCCAATCATATCGAAAGCCCAAGCTACGTTGCGAGTGAGTTTCATTTCGAGTGTCTGTCGTGATTGTTGTATTCGGAACTGCAGGATTTATGGCTTTTGCGGCAATGCATTTTCGAGCGCAGTAAAAATTTCGTGGACAGAGGGCTGCAGGGTGAAGTGAGAAAGTTTTTCTTCTCTTTTGTATGCAATCTATAATCAGAGCCGATTCATGGAGAATGAACTCTAGCAGAATTACGCGGCAGTTAAAGCAAATATTTTTTAAGAGGTCAAGAGTTCCTATGAGATTTGTCTCTCTGAATCGAAGAGCCTGTTGGCGAGTAGTTTGCCATAGATTTTCATCTACCAAATCACATCCAAAGACAGCACCTAATAATTTATGCCCGATTACAAAGAATAAATTTGGCAAACCAGTACGATACCCGGTTTAGGATTTATAGTTGTTGTATAGTGAACCATGCATTACCAATCATTTCTTCATAAGCCTTAACAAATGATGTTTAAAGCTAAAAGTGGACTTTAAAAAGAAATTATTTAATTAGAACTATAAAATTATTTTACGTTTTAACTAGATTTATACTAAATACTTTGTTATTTAAGTATTTTTAATTACTTTTGTGAATCGGTATTCACTTATATATAGTACGCAAAGTAATACTAATATATGCTTCCTCTATCTTCACTCCCATATTGGTGTTTAATTATTATGCATACATATATTTTTGAGTCTGTTGCTGATGAATTTATCGAGGGTATTTGAGCCTGGTAGGTACACTGCGTATAGTTTTTGCGTTTATGTCACTAATTTTTCTTTGAGCTTAGAGCTAGTCGCGTTATCCTACTTCTTATATTTTTTTAAATTTTGGTATGAAATGACTTTTTTCACTACTTCAATACTTTTAACCTTCATCACGCCCAATTAATCGATAGTTGAGCTTTTTACGTAGTTTTTTATCTGATTTAATAGCATACCTATTTTTTTAATGTCCAACAAATATTTTATTTTCATAATAAACTTTTTATTGCATCTCATTTTCCCTTCCCCAGCTCCCGAGACATATAATTCTTCAATAGAAGTAATGACTGTTGATTTGACGCTGATTGCGAGACAAAATCCATGTGAAAACAGTGGCTATATTCCTTTCAAACACTACAAACAAGCTGGTTTTACCCATCCAACACGCCTCTAATCACATTTATGAAATATCTCTCCTCACTATTTTCGCTCTTCCCTGCATATCGTTTAGTTTAGCGAAAAAAAAGTTATGATAATTTTTCTTTTTAACATTCTCTGCAGAGAATACTTTAACCCTTTATTACTAACAGCAGAAATAATAATGACCGGGAAACCCTTCAGGTTCCTTGCGTTGACTCCCGTTTTTTTAACGAACCACCAAGAAGACAATAAAATTCTAATCATCAAATAATTAATATACAAATAATTAATACAAATAAACAAGAATCTGGAGAAATTAGCAAAGTCATCATTTTATAGAAATTAAACAAAATCCAGTGTTAGCTTGTGGGTCTGGTCTTTTTAACCAAATATATTTATGAAGTCACTAAAGGGTATATGTTCGTATTCAACAATTTCAGCATGTTTTACTTTCGTCTTCTACTCTATCATTCGTTGGGTGAGCCTAAAAAATGCTATAAAATTTGACGTGCTCTTTTACAGTGACTGGACGTCAATGTAAAATGTGGATTAGGTCAATTTGGAATGGGTAAATGTGGGTAAAATATCAGTGCGCTAACAGAAAACATTCTAGGTCACTTCTCAGAATTACTGTCGTCGGCCCACTTCTACTGACTAATTAATAGCAATCCTGGATCCCTCTGTAGCAGCGTTTACTTTTCTCCTTGTGCTCTCTCTGGTTTCCCTCGTCCACCCTCCCACAGCTGACCTTTCTTTTCTGCGACACATTCCCGTGTTCACTCAGGTGTGGTTCGTCCCACGACGATAGGGCAAGCGGAGAAGGAATGGAAAGCGAGCGAGAAAGAGGGAGAGAGAGAGAACGAGCTTGTCGCTTTGTACGCAGGTAAACAACGAGAGGTGTTTTTATCACCAACCTCACAACCTACCCATCCTTCTCTCCCTCCCTCCCTTCTCCCACCACACTCCCACGCCACCCCTGCAGATTCGTACTAAACTGAATCTTCCTCCCACACCCCCAATGCCTAAGAGACCCCTCCTCCACCGCTTTTACCGTAACGTCCGCTTCCCCCTCACCCATCCGATTCCGCCATCTCTCAAATGCGACCCCTTCCTCCATCCCGTCCTCCACCGGTAAACGATAAGATTGCGGCCAACACGCAACATTCTCCCGCTACGCCATACTCCACTGACGTTGCCACGCCCCCCTCCCACGCAGCCGTCCTAACCACCCCCTATTGCATCCCGATCTCCCCTCACGGAAGGTGTATTCTCCGGATTATTTGTTAGGGGAAGGGGGCGTTATTTATTTAACCTCTTCCCTTAAACTCCATCGTTTCGACGACTGACTTCAAACATTACTCTCTCTCTCTCAGCCTACCCACCCTCCTTCCTTACCCCCTGCTCAACCCAGCGAAGCCATTTGACCCTATCAAACCAATCCCTCCCTCGTTCCCCATGTGCGCATTACGCATCTCCGCAGACCCCACCCTAGGGTCCTCCCCAGTAACCATCTACCTCCCACTCCCTCTACACCCCTCAGTGCCCTATGTTTTATTACGCTTGCGTTTCGTTAGTTCAAGCTTAACTCGCCACTCTCACGCACTCCACCCCCTCAGTTTCACCCCTTGCTTGATTCCCCTCTCTTTCACCCTCTATTTCTACCCTCTCTTCCTTATTCTCTCACATATCCTTTTACTCCTTAAGAATTAGCTCGTTTTTTCCCTGACCCTCTCCTTTTCTACCTTTTCGTCTCTTTTTGTGTCTGTAGCTCTCGTTATCCGTCATCTCGCTTCTCCGATGTTTGGAGCACTTTCGTGCATATACAATGGGAGTGAATACCATCTGGGTTTCATATTATTCTATTAATATATATAATGTTCCTTAATCCCTGATTGATTCAATCGAAATCCACTAAAAATGCTGTTGATGAAATGACAGCATGCAGTGTTTATAGTATGCAATAATCTAAATCGAAATCACATTGATGCGAGATCAAAATTTCAGTTTCAATATCTAAATTACTTATCGCTGTGAAATGTTTGCTCTTGACATTTTCAAATACTTTTGGAAGTACTCACGTTTATATCATGCATATATATAGAACGTACATAATATCACTTAGATTGTAAGATTATTTTAGCCTAACTTTTGATATTCTAAAAAATATGTTTAGGATGAGTAGTTTTTTTAATTCCCTTGACGATTCAATAAATAATATTTATTTACAATAAATATATATCGTATGCATGGTATCCTAAAATTAGCTCCAATTTTGATTCGCGTTCTTATAGATGCCTAATAGTGTAATGGATGAACATAAAGCAGGACATTCAAACATTCTGACATAGTTTATTAAAACTTTATTTACAAAAAATTGACATTTATTTCATCCTCCGATACCCAAGGTCTTAATTTCCCTCCACCTTTTTCTCCTCTCATTGTTGTCAACTTTTTCCTTTCTCCTTCATGCCAGGCCCATTTGCCACCGATTGAGAATTCGTATCCCAAGCATCTCCCTTTTTTCTCTTATATTCTAAAAACGGTTACCAACTTTCTCTTTGGTTCGTAAGTGCCGGAGTCAAAGTTTGTGACTTGGTCATCTTTATCACAGTGCTTTTTTAACACGTGGCTCATTCTTCTGGCTTTATTTCTCCCGTATCGGGCACGGTGTAGGTGTCTTATTCGTCACTTTGCCTTGAGCTAATACTTGTTCATTTACATATTTGCATGATATCTTATCCATCGTATTCTTGTAGTACTACTTTCATATACATAGATAAACTGTCAGTCTCTGCGTATAACGTTGTAAATTTATGGTTTATTGTTACATGTATTTAGAAATATTTTAATTAGTTTAGAACTCTGATATCTGTTTGCTCATAAGTACAGAAAAATACAAGACGGTATCATTTAATTTAAAGATAAGTAGGATTATAGTCAAACACGTAAGATTGACCAATTAGTCCTGTGATGTGGCACAAAATGAGTAAGAAACTGATGGCATAAAATGTATTCATTGATAGCTAATTCAGTTGATTATTATTTTAGTAACTTAAATAAAATTATTATTTGTCCATTTATCATACCAGCCATGATTATATCTGACCATTTCAAGGCTATGCCACTAGTATATATTGTTGTGAAAAATATCTTAGAAAATATAATCGCGAATTATGTACCAATCGTAATTGTGCATTAGGCTGGTAATGATAGCGATGCGTTTTCAGTGTGCCTTTTTGTTTCGAGCATTGATATATGTATAACGCTATAAGACATATAGATAAATTATTGACGAGGAGGTTTGGCACAAGTAAGAAATGTTTGGTATTGTTTGTAACTATTATTCATGACATAACTCTGTAGCCCATTTCCTCAAAACGGTAATCAGGGACCAGTTAACTCAAACAGTTACATTTGACTCATGTTTTTGGACTGCTATTGCTGGTGAACACCTCACATGCTCATAAAACGTATCATAAGTAGGCGTACAAATTATTTCCGTCAAAATTCAGAGTTATCATAGGAAATGAAAATATAATAATCCGTTAAATAAGTCATTCTATTTCAATTTTCAGTGATAGCAGCTGATTGCATTTATTTTTATACTAGATACTCATAGGTTTTTGTTTTCCAGGGGTTACTATCTCACACATTTCTCACTTTGAATCGGATTTGTAGACAGATTTCTCGTTTCCCTCCTTGGCAGCAATCTTCGCCCCCACCCCTTCTGCACAACAACTAACGACCAGTTCCCCCCCCCAAATTTTCCCCGCTATTTCCCTCTCCCCCTTTAGCGCCAGCCCTTCCATCCCCTCGGCACCCGTGTCCCCAAGCAACCTTGAATCATGATGTTCTAACTGC
>LYUA01000010.1:190094-205381 GCA_002093875.1 Calopteryx splendens
CCCCCCAATCTCCCCCGTAGTCCTTCCCATTGGGGCCATTTCATGGACGTGACAAGAGCGTTCTTACCTGTAAATTTATACATGCGGGGCCCAGCCTGACGCTGTGCTTGTTCGCATCACCTCTTAATTCATTTCAAAAGTCATACTTGCATCACTCCCTTTGCGGCGTTGATCGTTTCATCATCGCCGCTTTAGGCATTTGTCTTGGTTGCATTAATCCATGTGCTTTTCATTTCACGTATCTTTCACGTATCACGACTTTGCGCAAGATTGGTTTGGCCAAGGGGTAAATCTCAACGGCATCATTTTTTTCAGGAGTTCCACGAAATACCTCATAGTTTCGTGGTATCAACTGTAGTAGGTACTTACAATTCAATCTCTTCTGGGAAGAAACATTCATGTACACGCATTTTTAGTGGATGCTCTAAAATTATTTGTAGAATTTGATGCAACCACAAGTAGAAGATATTGATTCGTAAGGATTAAAACTCCTAAATAACCATGCCTATTAAGAGATATGTTCAAAAGGTTAAATATTCTGTTGCGTTGGAGATCTGTGCTCTCTCCTAATATTTTTACTTTATTGTACCATTCAGATTTATATTGGTGCAGAATAGTCTACGTGGCGTCATTGAAATTCCCCGCCTCTGAACTTCTTTGATCCTTTAAGCTGCTTTATGATTTTTTTCAATTTTGAATCGAAGATTCTGGGACAAGGAATCGTCAGAAGGATAATTCACACAGTCAATATACGGTGACCTCTTAAGAAAATATCGAAGAGAGCGTCCCAATGACATAACTGAAAAGGATATCAAGTCTGTTCAAAATCAATTTCCTATCTAAGCTGTTAGATGGCCTGATTATGCCGAGGTCCCCGTCTGAAATATATATCTCCTAAGTTCTGGGCACTCTTTCAAACCAACTCAGTTTGGACACATATTTTCCATCCGTAAGGTTCCAACAGGAGTTAATCTCCAGGTGACGCTGCACTATATAAAAGAGGATAACGAAAGAAATATCAAAAGAACGCGTTCATTTCGGAGATGATGGGCAATATCCTTAGCGAGAAAGAAAGAAAAGAGATGTAGGTATAAAGATTTCAAGATTTTGCTGAGTTTCTCTTTGGGGGCGAGAGGAAGAAAATCCACGGGCTCCAGTGGGCTGAAGAGGGGATTAAGTAAGTCTAAGGGCTGCCCAGGAAGGAAAGTAAATTTTTGCGGACATCAGCGCTCCGTCAGTCCGAGAGGGGAGTCACATCCGAAGGAAGCCAGCGCGCCCTCCTGCCATGACGTACCCACCCACCCCTCCATTCCCAACTGTCTTCTCTACTTTCCCCTTTTCCTCTCTTAACATCTATTCGTCCCTTTTGCTCCCGCACTCCGACATTTCCTTGGAGTCAGCCCTTTTCTTCCCCGAGGAAAAACGTTCGAATGTTTGATCGGCCTTCCTCTATAGGTAAAACCTACTTCATTTTCTGTGGCCCGTGAAAGTACCGAGAGTCGACGGTTTAGTAATTTTTATCCATTTCCCGGAGTTTGACCCTTCGGTGGTCGTGAATTTGTAGACCTACATTTTTACTGGTTTGAAATTAACTCTTTTGTTAAAACGATTTTGTTAATTTGCAATATTTCTACTTTTAAGGCTCCGCACAAGTAATATTTTTTTTATTTTTGTCTAAAAGCTTTTAATTTTTATATCCTCTATAAGCTCCTAAATCATCATTTCACAGTATGACTTATATGGATATCTGTTATCTCTACAACATAAGCGAATAGCATGTAATAAATATTTAAAAACTTGTAATGTTGCCTTTATGTTCTGCAAACTAACATACCGTTAGGTAGTATGAATTTATGGGACTTCAATTATACTTTTCATGGTAGAAAAAGATTGTCAAAAATATTTCTGATGCCTACGATAAATATCTTCTTCTGAAGTCTTGGATGTGTGTAATTGCGATAATATCTATTACCTGTAAGATAAAACTAGCTTTTCGGTTGTCGACGATTTAAATACTGATTGAAATTACTCAATTTAACTCTTATTTATTTGTCTACTTCATGTTATCAAAAATGGTTAACCGTAGGAAGAAGCTCCATTCTGATTATAAAACAGGTGTATTAAAAACGTTCTAGTAAGTATCATTTCTCAATTCAGCTAGAGTAATGTCGTTCCAAAATACATAGCGTAGTACAAGCAGACTACTTAATTACAGTAATTCCTTGCGGTGAACGTTCACCAGTTCCAGAACTATTAGGTGGGCATATAAGGATTTTATTACTTAAGTACTGAACACATAAGTGAACGATAGAAAAACTTTTCGTGAGTGACCGCTAGCAAATCGATAACCTTACGGCCATCCATGATTTTGAAAGTACCTACTTATCTCTTATTTAATTTTACGAGTCTTTTACAATCTCATTCACCATTTATTGGTAGAGATATATTCATTTATTAGATATTGCATGGAAAACTTATGTATCGTAAACATTCTAAATTTTTCGTAAATTTAAAAACACACACTCTTCGATGAAGCAATTCAGAATCCTTCTGCCAAATGTTGAAACTGGCCAATATGATAAAATTTCTGCCTCATTTACAACTCCACTTGTAGGTTCTATTTCGTTTGTATAAAAATCTAGAAAGAGAGAACACATAAATTTTGTACAATTTTTATTTGTTTATAAGGGATCTCGATTTTTTTATAAATTCTAGTATTATTCCTGGATGGATAGATCCTTTTCGAAGACGATATTTATAGGTGTAATCAATGTTCAGTCAATATTTTTGGATTTTTAAATGCTTTCTACACGTGAGACTTATGTCAAGTTACTGACGAAGTTATAAATCAATGGGATGGTTAACATTATGACACGCAGTATTTGGCAAGTTTCAAGTTATCACGTGCAAATGGTCCCCTTTAAAGGTCAAAATTAAAATCACTACAAGTTCCCCGAGTAAGATTTCAGATTCAGAAAATTTCTTAATTTATGCTCCATATATTTCCACTTATAAGTGTCAGATAATTTCGGAAGAGCAAGCGTTTATTAGCGCATTGGTATCGTGTTTTCAAGCCTCCTGCATTCACCCGTTACGGCTCCTTCCTCTCTTGCGAAATGAAAACTCTTCGCTCAAGATTACTCTATATCCTTTGAAGGGATCCTGCTTATGAGTAAACCATATTTTTTGTTTCATTTTCAAGTATGTAATTCTCCATTCCAGTTTCTTCTTTGGGTGCTCGAAAAAAGGTTGGCCATTACCGTTCAAAATTATCGATTCTCCCACCACCTATCTTATTCCGCATGAAATCGGATATTCGAATTTTCACATCGGATAGAATATATTAAGGGAACGCAAAGTGTTATTCAAATAGCTAGTCATTCCAGGGAATAGTCTTTTCTCCCTTTATATAGGCTCATTTCATGCTCAGTTCCTCATATCTTTTTGTCTTTTTCCGAGTTCCTTGTCACCCCTCAGCTCATCTTATATTCCTCCTCTACATACCGCGTCCTTTATGCTTAACCACGTAATAATCCCGTGAAATGAAGCCTTTTTCCTCCGCTCTCTCCTCACCCCTTCCACTAAACTACCCGTTTTTCCATCACCTTCACCTCCACCCCGCCGCCTGCCTCACCCCTCTCAGTACCCGTGGAATCTTCCAGTTCAGCCCCTTAACCCTCTCTTTGCTTTAAAGTTCTCGTCTCTCAACTCCTTGACACAAGAATATCCATCTTATTTCCATCCCTTTTCTGGTTTCCATTCCCAATCGCATCTTCTCCTACTGTCCCACCCTCCTATCCCTCTAATCTTCATTCCCCAACTTCCTAGTGATTCCCCTCCGAAAATATCTCCTGCAGAAGTCGTGGCACGCACATACACAAGCTCAAATAATCGTCATAACCGCTCTTCCTCTCTCTCTATCTCTATATCTCTCTCTCCCTCACTCCCCGCTCTCCCTGTTTCCCTGCGCTCGAATCGAATGGAATCAGCTCTATCGCGCACGCCATCATTCACTTTTTTGCGTCATCTATCTTATCTGGAAGGGGAGTTCCTGTGTCGTCCCCCCTTTAGTCGCTCAGCAGTACCCAATCTTTCATAAGATCACTTACTTATTACGCCTGCTTCTCACTCATCGTGTCCATTGCCATGCTACATCTTAATGTGCACCTACTGTTCTCTTATTTTTGCTAAACCTTGCTAACCAATTCTTCTGTTCCCAAAGTAGTCGACTTATCCATCCTCTTTTGGAAACCGACTGGGATCACCATAGTCAATTTTTTTCAATAATCTCTAGTTCTCACTTTATTAGCACGAATAAAAAAATTCATTTCAATTCTCGATACTTGAATCTCTTTCCTTTTCTTCGGCACAACTGATTTTGATAAAATTGGTTAACTTTCCAGCAACCCATGCCGTATTTTCCATTTTTTTATTTTTTTTATTCAAGTAAACTGTCTGAAACTCTTGATCGGTCTCTGAACTTGAATGTAAATCTATCAGGATCTCAGTAAACCTTTGAAAGCACTTTTTGTACTTTATTGCTGGGAGATTTCCTTCTTCAGTTCCTTTTAATTCTCTGGAAACAGCTCTTCGTCAGTTGGTTCCTGGGCACCCCCTAGTGTGAAATTCTTCAACAGTTTCTGCTCCCCTTCTCTCCCTTTTTTCTCTCTTCCTTGAATTGGCTTCGTCATCAACCTATTTTCCTCCTCTCAATTTTATGTTCCTACATCTCCCAGCGTATAGCTAATTCTCTCCATTCTTCTGCTTACCTAGGTTTCAAAAGTCTTTCTTGTATGTTCATTCATTTTTTGGTAATTTTAGTATTATACTACATTGTATATCCTGAGATTTAATTTAAGATCGATGTAGTCTTTTAATTGATGAATATTCTGCAATAATCGGAAGTAGACGTTTGATCCAGAGTTTTTGTAGGTGCTTTGATCCTAATGCTGCTATAATTCGTGTTTTTGCACTTCGTTTCATTTATTCCTATTGGGTAAAAATTTGAAATTGCCATACCGCGTTTTTTCCGAAGAAATTTAACATTGGCATAAAAATTCTTACTGATCAGCATTCCCATTTTTGTACAGTTTCATTGTATTTCTTGATACAACGGTTACGACACTATATGGCAGTGAGCAAACTTCTTTTACACGAAAACCTGAGTGGTTGTAAATTGTATGCCTTTATGCTTTTAGATATATACCCAAGTGTTATCCTAGAAAAGACAGGAAGTAGGTTACCTAACCTTATATCTTACTGAAGAAAGTCCAAAAATACCTTGTCGAAGGTAGCCCGATAATTATCTGACTGAATGGAATTCCTCTATTTAATCTATCTATTTGTATGGAGTTAATATATTTCCATAAGTGTTGACTTGTATGATTTTTGTAATAGAATGTGGTATATAGAGTTTTAATGGATTGGATGCATACGTGAATAGCAAATGGCGTGCACTCTACTTCTATGATTTTACCGCACATAACGTACATATATGACCGCTGAAGCTCGTGCAACTTCAAAACCGGGAAATCTCAAAATATATTTTGCAGGATTTTTTTGATTGTGAAGTTGATGTCAACGGCTATTGACTATTGGACTGAAGATTACTCACATTAAATTATAATTCCATTTTTGCATTGGGAAGAATGCCAAAATATTATGCTGGTATGGGCAAATGCTGATATTGCCCTCCAAACTTTATATCTTTAAGGAGAAAACCAATCATTAGAAATTCTCTTAATATTATCTCATTTTCCACGACCATTTTAGATGCTCTAGATTCATTTCCTGATGTCTGATGTATTTTGGAACTAAGTATATCATTTTTATAAATCATTGTTCTCTCCAAGTCCCAAGCTTGACGTCAATATTCACGAAAATTGATGGGTAAACTAAATTTTTTATTTTGAATTGAATTAAATTAACTCACAGTTTAATTATAGTGCATGAATATCTTATGCAATAGAAGGCTCGACGAGCTTCCAGTGCATTTGGTTGAAATTATACTTTCGATCCTTCCACTTAATTTCTATCTTTGTAACCTGTCGCTATTAGCTAATAATACATCCCTACGGGCCACAACCTCCCGCAACAACGTCTTTTTTTCTTTTCCTCCCCAAGCTCCCTTCAGCATCTATCTTTTTCTCCTTTTCCGCCTCACCGGTCTCCCCATTACACATCTTCTTCCAATAAACCATCCAGTCTCCAGTCAGGCCCCAGACATCGCCTTCCCTCCACCAGCACTCCCCCTTCTCCCCACCTTTCTCCCTTCACACGGGAGACTTGGCAATGATTTCTCCAGAGATGCCTTTAAATCCCGCCCACTTTTTGCCTTGATAAGGACTGCCCTGAGAAATGAAGATAATGCGAGTTGGTCGGGAGTTTCCCCGCCGACTCTCCTCCTAGGGGTTAGTGGGATGAGTTTATGGGTAAAATGGGAATGGGGGTTGGATGAAAGGGAAGGTATTTCTTTTTTTTACTTTCGGGGAAGCCGAAATGAAAAGGAAGTTAATAAAAGGGTGTGAGTGTATTAAGGAAAGGGTGGTTGATTAAAATGAATATTTACGAAAGGCAGGGAATCAATCTGTGGCATTTCTCCTCTTCAGTTCCTAAAGAGTGTTTTATTTGACGACATCTCGGTGGAATTTATCACGTTTGCCTTTCTACGAGTCAGCGTCGCTTCGCATGACTCTTAAGGAGATACAGAGATTCAAAAAGCTTATGTTAATCCATGTCTTTTTTACGACAGTTATTTAAAAGGTTTTAAAGTTAAAGAAAGGGTTTAACAACTGGGGTGAATATAGAGAAGCCTTCAAAACACCGAAGAACTTGATAAAACCGTTGTTATTACATGAAAATGATGAAGTTATCAGGAGGCGAAAATCATAAATAAAATGAGGAGGCGAAAATCATAAATCTTATTTTCCTGCAAAATTTTTATGAACCGCAAGTTAATTTATGTTTGCTAAAATCATAAGTGATTATATTTTCCTTTGAATATTTCTTTTTTGCCCGTGCCCCATGAACGCGAGCATTTAAAAATAAGGGAAAACGAACCCTCTTCACCGATTCAAATGTTTTTAAATTTAGTAGCAAATAGACAATTTGGATGAAACCATTCAAAATAGTGACTGAGAATTTTATCATATTTTTGGTATGTTTTGTCCATAAATCTACGAATGAGACAAATTTTAGCCTTCTAGTCAAGCTCGAAGTTCCTTAAATAGCCTTGACAGACACAGATAGTAGGCCTGAATGCTAATATTTCATTTTCAGACATGGACCGCGGATATCCTACTCATAAGTAAATAATATCTTTAGTGGTTATAGTATCTTCCCTAGTGTATTCTTGCTGTCAAGTAATAATTACTTCTAGCACATTCATCTTCCTATTATGTCAACTATTACAAAAAGCATTTGTCATACTGAAATACCAATATATATTTTAGTCTATTTTACATATATCATTTAAATATCCTTTGCAGTTATGTTTCACAATAAGGGCAATACTTTCATTATTTGTACATGTAAGCTCTGGCAGTAACGTGTATTTGTTTCGGATATCGATAAAAACAAACCTATGTACTACTGAAAGAAAATATTGGCTTGGAGACACGTAAAATAGAATTTTTACAAGATTTATAAAAAATGTAGGCCATCAATCTTATGTTGCATAAGTGATATATTTTAATACGGTGTGCCATTTAGAAGTAATTAATGGAGGTGGATTCTTAGGGCTCTTGGTGATTTCTTTGTAGCTTGCTTTTTTGCTCTTCCTGGAGTGGAATCAAGTATAGTTCAGTGATATTTGTTAAACCACAGTGTAATTAGCGCACTATATTCCGGAATTAATATTAAAAGGTAGCTCATTTAAGTGTGATATTAATGTTTATTTGTAAAAAGGATCATTATGATACTCATTGTTCTTGCAGCCATGATTGGGTGGATCACATTAAAATGCAAATTTGATTGATTTTAATCTAGCGTATGTACTTGAAGCAAAATGAAGCGATACCAAGTAATTTTCTAAATTTTGAATTTCTCTTATGAATTTTTATTTCAATGATTTCTTTATCTCACTTCTTTTTCATAAATATCATCCTCCTGTACCATTCGTGGTCCTTGCATGTGGTTGTACCTTCAGCATTGGATGATCTTCGGCAAATAGTAGTAACTCTGCTTACAGACATTGAGCATAAGAAATCGGAAAAATAAAACTGCTTACTCAACGAACGATAAATTTATTGATTCATTTTTCAATAAAACTTAATGGTGGTCACGGCTAAGCCTTAAGTGAGAGTTCAAATACTCACTTGATACCCAAAGATAGAAGGTAAACTTTACTCAAAGTAAGCTGACGCAGATAGTTAGTCATTGGTTACGGCTTTTAACCTGTAACCTTACGACAATCATTCTAAATGGTTGAGGAATGCTTTGATAGTGAGAGTATCTTTCCACACTACCACTATGGTACACTCAATAGACTCCCTTCTCATGGTCCACTCTTCCAATAATCCGCTACAATCACCCTGCAAAGCCTCTCTCATCTCAGTTCATCCTCACCTTCCTCGCCTCTATTTTTGCTGGCATTCTGAACCTCTTGGGAATACCATTCCTCTTATCCAAATCCCACACGCCACCGTCTTTGGCCCCAGCAAAGATAGTTTTATCCTCAGTACTCACCTCTTGAGGCCCTTTTGCCTCATTGCAGCCAGCTCCAGCGAACAAAATTCTGCTCTGAAATAGGCTCGGGGAGAGTATTTACATATTTACCATTAAGTTAACGTGAGAGCGATTGCGTGGTATTTGGAAAAGAAACACGAATATATACTCTGTCCAAAATTAAGAAATATTATATGAAAAAAGGGCTGTCTCAAAATTATTTTCTATAATCTTAACTTAAGTATGCTTACGGAGAAAAACCGGCGAATCTCCTATTCCAGAAAGTCGAAGTAATATCTATAAATTCAACTTGCCAGGCAAAACTGGATCGCAGCTCCTCACCATGCTACTTATTCTCGTATTATCTTCTCCATTTCCCGTTATTTCTTCAGAATGATTAAAGTATTGCGCCTTCTTTCAAAAGAGAGAGTATTTAAATGTGCGTTTTATAATTATCACCTCCAATCTTAACGTTCAATTTATTTCTTCCCTAATTCTCTATTTTTTATGAAATACTTGATTTTCAATGCTGAGGTAGAGTTTATGCTACATAATTGATGTTTTCTCTTCCTTTTTGTTGAACTTATAACCCTTACGTAGCATTGTACAGCGCGGAAAATTGGTCTTTGAGGCAAGAGAATTAGAGTAAGTTGGAGGCTTTTGAGATGTTGCTGTGGAGGATGGAAAAAGTGAGTTTTAGTTCTAGTCTTGGTAGGATCAGAGAAAAGGGTTCTGGGAGAAATTCAGAATAGGTTAGAAAAGTTACTTCTTAAAAGTAGAGCGATTTGAGTGGCAGTGGATTGATAAAAACTGTGATAGCGGCGAAAAGTTGGATAAGCGAGGTGAAGGGATGAAAATATTGGTGGAAATGGAGAAGGTGGAAATAATGTGGAGTTGAAGAACGGTGTACCTATTACCTATAGTGTAGGGTGTTATTATGTGTAGTTCTAGAGTAGTGCTGTCCATCAAAAAACATAACCGGTAGACTGCCATTAAATATGCTTATTCATAGTTTTTTTGGCTGTTTTATAACAATATAATCTAGCCCATTGCAATCTTGATGCTCATTAAAGATAGGTACGACTGAGAACCTCCTGAAGAGCCAATATGTGACTCAGGAAGACTTTAATGTTAAATATTTTCAGAATATTGTCAAAAAATTCTCTAAATAAATAAATTTAAAAATTTATATATGATATTAAATAAAATTATAATGTACCAATTTAATTGAAAGGCACAAGTGTTTGATTGAAAAGGGTGATAGGAGTGGTAGCGTGTCTTGTACTAAACTCATAAGTTTGTAACGAATCTCTCTATTATTGAAATAAAGAATTGCATTCTTTTATTTGGATTCCAATAGTTAGAGAAGGGTGCGGTAGTCCAGTGGGTAGCGCTCTGAGCTAAATACCGGAGCTAATAACTCCTTAATCCTGAATACCACTACCCTTGATTATTCATTTATTTATTTAAGACTAGTGTCTTAAACAGCACCTCCCACACTCCTCTAAGGCGGCTTGAAAGTTACACCTTAAATGTATATGTATTTTTTATGCTACCGTCCATTTCCATCAATCCATTAATTACCACTCTTTCACTATTGATTCTAAACGGGCTCATTACAGCTGTTTACAGGATGTATCTCTGGACGCCCTTTCGAAAAAGTAACCGGGAATTTAATTGTTTTACAGTAAAATTACTTACTCTTTTAGCTTATAATTAAAATTTAATTTAATTTATTTAAAATTTTTGTTTTTCTCACAATTAACTACTTTTTATGAAATATCGTCGGTTTAATTCTTGCTTTCCTCCCCCGTCTGTTTGTGTGACATTATATTCTTAGATGCTGTTTTATAATGCGAAGTATAAGTAATAATTTTTAAAATACCTTGAGTTTTCCTGATATGTGACTTATATGATCATACTATATTCTGGTGACTTTCAACTCAAAAAGCTCCTATTTTATAACTCAAGTGATGAGAATGATGTACATGTTTTTATGATGAGAAACTTTGCCTGGTTTATCACTTTTATTAAGATAAAAACTCATCTCTCAGTACTACTTTTTCTCTGCCAAGCGAAAATTTTGGATCAACTAACGTGATAATAAAATATGATTACAAAGAGGTGTAATTGGTGTAACTATTTTATTAATTAACCATGCAGTGTTCACTTTTATAACAATGTGGAAAAGTATAGCGTTTTAACTAATATTTTTCTTTCACGAAAACGTTTATTATTTCATCATTTATCATAATAATTATTGTGAATTTACATAATTCCCTCATAAAAAATATGATGAGTAATCTGTGATAAAAAGTATATTAATGCCACTTAATAGATATGATGCATTAAGTTAACGATGAACATATCTGATAAACAAAAATTCTCTTAGTCTCACCACGCCGTATTCTTTTGCCTCCAGCTTGCAACAAATAAATTAGTTTACCCAGAATCCAGAAAGTAGATTAAGTTCGTAATGACATATATCCAGTAGAGAAGGTAGTTCCTTGTGTCTCTCATAGATAGTGTGACTTGCCTTGCTTTTTTGATTGCCCCACACTATCATTAAAAATTTATCAATTATACTGAGGGTGGATGACTAAATTTGTTTTTTGAAGAGGAATTGATTTATTTGTCGTATCCGTCTTTCCTACTCCTTAAAACACACCCTTCCCACTCATCTATCTCCGGCCTCTCCTATCTTCCCACTCCCCCTCACTCCCTCGCTTTATCTCCTAATCCTACATTCCATTTCGTCTCTTTTGTGCCCCTTTCCTCCTCCCATTCTCCGCCTTCTCCGTCTCATTTCCCCCCCTTGCTCGCTGCCACATCTTTCTCCATCCCCTGACTCCCACCTACGTTCTCGCCCCCCTATTCCTTGAGGTGCACCTAATCCTCGCAACCCTCCTCCTTCCGGCACTCTCTGCTTAACTCACTCCCACTCTCCCTCCCAGCCCTTCCTCTCGCTTGCTCATCACATCAAAACTTGGTCCATTATCCGCGTGTGCGACCCCGCGCAAGTAGGATTTTGATGCTCCAGACGACTCCCCGCTAACAACTCCCACGCAATGTACCATCCTCCTCGTCGTTCATACTTACTTCCGCGGCACTCTTAATGTCTACTGACTGACGCACGCATTCGCATGGATAAGAGGTTTAGAAACTGACATATCAGTCGGCATTGATTTTATGTCAGGTATTCTAGTCCTACGAACCAAGAACTATTCTGTAGAAAATGAACCGCTCGGATGAAATTTCAGAGTACTCCCTTAGTTTTTTTTAAATAAATAACGGTCCAAGGATCTCGGATTGGATTTTCCGAGTTTTTATACGAAAATCTATCCTTTCATGTTGCAGCAGTGTTAACTTATTTCATGTATGCACCAAAAGTATGTAAATAAAAGGGCACATGAAACCACTGAGCACTATTTCTGCATTTTTTTGTACTATTGTTGCCTTAACAAACCTTTTTCGTTGCTTAATGAGCTTCCTCAGTTGAGAGAATGAAATGAAACTAATATATATTTAAGGTTTCTCGGTGGCTGAAGAAGTGCTACTGGTTAAATTTACCGGAAAGCATACGCTTTATTTGCGGAAGAGTAACTATGGGAGAAAACGAGTCGCAGAAAAATAACTGCTTGTAGAATGCTAGAGGTTTGGATAGGCACCATGACTATTTACCTAATCTAAGAAAAATTGTATGTGATTCATTAAATATCGGTGAGAACTCTTAATGGGTTGTTTGTAGAAAAAGTATTTGTTTTTCCGTGGTTGCCAACCATAAGCAAATGAATCTTCCGACTGCATCGCAAGTTTTCACTATATGGAACACCTCGAGCGTCATTTAAATGCTACATTGTAACACACCTATTCCTTCGCCAGAGTAAGGTTGCCACATCAATTCTTTTGGTCCACGTTTTATTTTACCCTATCTCAAACTAATGAGTCCTCTCTGTTGCTCCAAGGATGATTTATGGAGGGGTGAACATTCTTTACGTGACTTCAAGCGGCGCCCAAGTCGATACCCGATCCCATTCGTATATTTTATTGCTCCATCTCCCTTCAAGTTCTTCGCCCATGGATGCAATTGCTCGCAACACTTAGAGGCGACCCTTCACCCCACCCAACATCCAACATCTCTCTCAAGTCGGACGGTCATCAAGAAACCTGCACTCCCTCCTAAGCCCGCCGCCCCATGTGTACACTTTGGGGACTCCATGGCTCTTGTGTGTACTCTCAAGTTACCGGGGTTGTTACAAGGAGTTCTCCTCCCTCCCTGGTATCATCTCTCCCCGCCCTTCCACCTCTGCCCTTTCCATCCAGCCCCCCTCACCCTGATCCATACTACCCCCACCCCTCAGGTCCGGTACATGGATGACCCATTTGGTCCATTCAAGCCTATCTTCCTTAGATTAATGTCATCACAGGCTTCAAAAAATAATCATAATAAGCATACTTTAATAAGTCACTCATTTTTGCTATTGAAAATATGAAAATAATGATAGTCTTTTTCTTTATCATTTATATTAATTATCGTAGACGTCACATTAATTAAGTAAAAACTTAGAAGTGCACATTTCATTTTCTGATGATACCGAAGGTGTTGTTTTGAAAAGAGCTAAGGAAATATGTAAAAAGGAGATAAAAATGTTTATCTAATGGTTATTTTTGTTTAGCGGTTATATTTTAATAGGGATTCTGATTCCTTCCGACCAGCCTGATAGCAAAAAATTGGCGTAAACATGAAATAGTTATCAAACATTAATCAAGCTACCATATGTCTAATTTTGATTCCAATCATTTCAACTGTAATGCCTAAATTTAATATAATTCCATTTTTTTCTCTTCGCAATGTTGGTCATGGTATTATCATGTATTTATTCTCATTCTGCTTCAGTGCTAACCCTTTAACTTCGTGGCTCATTAATGCATTATTGTTATTAATTTCAGTTCGTATAATTTCTCTTTGGATCCTGAAAATGTGCCATATCACCAAAATTCGTATTTATTATGAAAAAGGAGCAATTGTCATATTTCGAAGATTGAAAAAAAAAACGGTTTGGGATTGAAATATATGTTTCGAGAGTCATCAGTCAAATCTTCCTTCGTCATGTATTAGCTCATACAGCTTAGGTACCCATTAGAGTCCTTATCGCCAAGGGCAAAGGAGTTCCCCGGTATGGAGCCTTATGGGATAGGGTGTAACCATTTGACCACGTGACCAGTTGCTCGGGCTGAACAAGGAAGATAGGAAGGGCATTGTGAGGTTGTGTGAAGGAGAAAGAGTGAGAGAGGGTAGAGTCGGAGGAGGGGGGAATCCAAGAAATGCATCGCATATGGCCTCCGCCGCACTCGTCCGCGTCCCCTCACCCTCCNCCCCCCCCCCCCCCCCCCCAATACCCTCAGCGAGCGTCCTCAAGAGACAGCTGTGTTTGCACTCAGGGTCTTCCCACGGGGACACCTCGTCCCTCTCCCTCCCCAGTGAATCCCATTCCGTGACCCCTTGGTCGCTTTCAAAGCGTGGCAGGAGATCACATACAACGGTCTGGCATCTACATCGTCCAAGACCTCTTGATGTTCCTCCGCAAAATATCGCCTCGAGAGCGCTCGTTTGAGTCACCCGCCCCCAAGAGGGAGATATTACATGGCCCCATAAACAAGGCTACACAGGACAAGTATTACAAGGGTCGCGCATGGCTCGGTGGCGTTGTATAAACGACAAAAAAATCGGCTGCTTGCTATCTGTTGGAATGAGGTACAAACTCCCTTGGAACGGAGTGGTTTTGGAGTGAGAAACTAGGATGATTTTGAATTAAATTCGCGATAATGAATGTTCGAGGAAAATCACGGATATAATTAGTCTCGCTGACATAGTGCTTGAGCTAGGATCTCTCAATAGCCTCTAATTATCACCATTTTCATGATTAATTTCAATCAATATGTTAAATTCGACCTTCCGTTGAAATTATTATCATTAAATGTCATTTAACGCTAATAAATTCGAATACTCATCGTATTACAATTACATTGAATAAAGTTACTAATTTTCCCTGAACTCTCAACCTAAATGAAATGAATAGGTTGAATTACATTTCTATTTGTCTCATTCACGTCCTTACCAATGGCTAAGTTTCCCATTTTCACATAAACTGTAGACATATTGTAGTACCACGCGTAGTAGTAAATTGATTATATTAGCTTGCCGTGTCTCATTTCTGTAACAATTTCTTAAAATAAAATTCCTTGGAGCGCTTTATGGTACCCTAAAAAAGCAGTGATATAAGCTAATTCACTGTACACAATCGTGTTTTCAAGATGTAATCAAAATGAATATTCAAAATAATATGTATGGGGGGTATGTATATGGAATATTTATATAAGGACTAGGTATAGTAAATCAAAGGTCTAACCATAATTTAGTTGAACGTTTAGGTGCACTATAATTACGATTGATAATTTCTGTCGGAAATCTAGAGCCCCTCCGCTTTCGAATTTACCTGATTTCATCAGACATCAACTTTTAAAATCAGTCCATATCTCACATATGATAATAACTAAATCAGCGTTGCTTCAGATGTGGTCGCCAGTGATGTGCACGGACTACATGCTACTGCGATGTGGAA
>LYUA01000010.1:219591-232308 GCA_002093875.1 Calopteryx splendens
ATGGTAATTCCAGAACCGTAGAATTTTTTATCCTTGAACAAGTATGATTAATCCAGGCTATTAATATTACGCAAAGAGTAGGGAAAGTTTATTTAAAGTAATGCTGTCATTTTCTAACGAAAGGGTTCATTAAAATTATTTTACATATGTTTCTCAAAGTCATCTGCTTCACTCATTACTTGTTGTAATCTCCCTAAAACAAATATATAGTTCTACGCTCCCTCGGAAATTCGACATTAAACGTGTTATCAAGCTAAAACCTCAGATCGATTCATAGCAAGCCGTAAGTATCAATTTAATATTTCAGCATCTTAATCAGAAAATCATAATCCTTAAATATTAGGACTCATGGAAAGTTCGTTTTTTTAATAAAGGTTAAACTTTTTCCAGTTTTATTGATTTGATATTACCTCTCAAATGAATTTAAAAATATTTAAGTACACGCAGTCGCATGCAAACAATTTTTGTAAGTATAATTCAAACCAAAACTCGGTTATAGCCAATTATAAATAAGCATGAAGATAATTTACTATTTAGTTTAAGAAATAATTAAAATTATCTTACTATGATCAATCTAAAATTTTCCTGAGGTAGCAATAAAAGTTGAGCTAGATGACGACAGCGACCCCTGCTGTCACCGTGTTATTTTTTTGCTTGTCGAACCGAAGGAAATGATGGTGTGTCCTCTGCTGCCTAATGACCGGGAGTACAAGATGGTAATTAACTTTCATCATGAAGTCTACGACTTTGTAGGAGACGCTCAGATAGCAGAAAAAATCGGTGATGGGTAAAGGGAATAGAGCTGAGCGGTAGTAGCTCAGAATACGGAGATGAGAGGGGAGTCGTGTGTTTATAAAGTAGTCGAGATGAAGGTGGATGGGCGATAGGAGTCGTACGCCACCAATAAGTCCAACCAAAAAACATTGGGCGCGTCTCATTGAGCGTGAGCAGAATTTCTTCCGAGGGGCCACTCACTCTCCTGGGTTACACGGACGTGGGTCTGGGACTCGTTACCTCGGCACAATGGGACTTCGTCTCAGATCCCGCCCAATTAATGGTTTCTTTGACGGTTCGTGGGTGGAGGAGGGAAAGGGGGCGGGAGGAAGCGGCAGTACTCAGCGGGCGCCGTTGGGGGTTGACGTGTGTGAGTGCGGGTGGGAAGAGTGGGAGCGTGGGAAAGGTCTTGCGCTACTGGGTGCGGCTGGGCTGGGGGAGGCGGCGGCGTCGCTGGCGTCTGGCGTTTCCGCTCCGAGATTTCGACAATGGAGGGCGCCTAGCGGGCACCGGAGGGAATCGGAGTTCGAAGGATGCAAAGGAGGGCTCCCGTTCCCTCGTTTTATTTCCTGAAAGAGCGACCCCGACAGGGGATGGGCCTCCCCTAACCCCTTCCCTTATCTCAAACCCCGCCGTTGGTGCTTTCTCCCTCCCTCCCTCCCCATCCTCCTCCATAACTTCCATTTTCCTCTATTATACTCTCTCCTCCCCACTTCCCCTCTCTTTCACTCCCTCCTTATTCCCGCTTTTTGGCATCCATTTGGGTCTCTCCCTCGTTCCTTTCGCATCTCGGAAGGAAACTTGTCCCGAAATCTGTTTTAATGGAGCGAATCTAAAGGCTTTTTATTCTTCTCTAACCATGACCAACGGCCTTAATTTCTCTCCCAGTCGTCATTTCGAATTCGTTGTCATCTAACTCCTCCTTTTCTCTACGTTTCTTACTTACCTCCACGGTGTCCTCCCGTGGGATTCTTTAATCTGACTAATTAATGCTAAACAGCCTTGGTGACCTTTCTAGCAGTTTCAAATTTTCATATCAGAGCTACGCGGTTACCTTATGGGTGGAGAGTAGGTCTGATGACAGTACATTCCCGTATGCAAATCTAGGTGATGCCTTTGTATGCCCTCAGCTTAAATAGAAATGGTGGAGTTTTTTTATATATGTGCACTCTGTGGAAATGCGCTGGTGGTAGTTATTTGTAATGTACACAAATAAACTCCCTACGCTGATTTTGGTCTTCTTTCGTGGAATTCAGACGCTTTGAGTGCCTAAATGGTGACCTTCAGCCTCGTACTGTACCGACCAACCTAATGATCGGTTAATAGCTGTACTCCAGTCCTTTCAGGAGTGTAACTCGAAAAAATAAGGTAGAAACTGCATGATTTTTCTCAAATGAGCGAAAGCCAATTTTATCCTCTTACATTCTGACAATATCTGCTATGGGATGTGACATATGGCTCGAAATTTATCAGCTTAAAAAAGGTTTATTTTTCAGTTGAACCATCAAAATGTTTTTGCAGAAATTGAAGCACGATCTTTAGGTTCCCTGGTGACTGGTCAATTGCTCCGCTGGCATAAGTTTCTTGAGTGTAGGTAAAATTCCTTGCGAGCTAATACTAAAACGATGGATTTGATACTTAAGACTTTAATTAGGTAGAATTTTTGTGAAGCTGGAGCCTGCCGAAAATGGTTGGTAAAATTTTAAATTTAACTGTCGTGAGAGAAAACATTAACAACGTAGCAAGACAGCCCTTAAAACGAAAAGTATTATCATTGGTTGCCCATCAAATATAAGTAGTTTGTTTCTGATACTCCCTGAATTATTTTTACAAATATTTGTTCACTTCTAAAGAAATTCTTCAAATAATAAAAGGAATTATATTATAATAACTCCTTTCTATTGTATTTCAAAACTTATCCATCCACTTCATCGTTTTTATGTGAATCCTTCTTTAAAATACCTGAGAAATAATAACTGAACCAAGTAATAAATAAGGATTTCCACTATCTTTCTGATTATGTAATTAATAGTTTCTGAAACTTCTTTACTGACTCTACGGTTATAGTTTTTGTGTACAAAGTATTTATTAATCGAATGCACGCGTTATATAATAAATGTCCAATTTTCGTTTGAAATCTCTCCTTTGGAAGTTGATGACGCGCGGTATAGGCAATTTATAAGTTTGAAACTCTATTTAGTGTCTTAATACTTCTATTCTGCAAAATCGTGCTTTTTAGATTACTATATGGATAATCTCATTGCATCAGACTTCCCCCTGATGATTGGTAAATCAAGCATTCTATTTTTACCTATTCCATACCAATTTCCTCCTGGCGTAAAACTATTTTCTCAAATTCGTCTTAATTTAAGGTCATTCTTCCTACCTGTCCTGTTTTCCTCCGCATTTTCATCGCCTGTACCTTACGACTCCTTGCGACTCATTATTACTCACATGCCACGTTATTCACGCACGTATTGTGTTGCACATAGTACAATTATATTGATGAATTCAGTTTGTTCACAAATTCCATAATTAACGTACTAAAAAATAATGACGCAAGGGCAAGCAATCATTCATAATTGTAAAATAAATAGCTTCCTCGTTTAAGTTTAATGTGAAAAGGTTTTTTTTACCCTGACATCCCACGGATACCTATTCAATCAAGTTTCCTCTCCTACTTACCCCAGCCTTCATTCTCCCCCATTGTAACAAAGGAAACTCTCCACTGAATTCTTCCATTAAAACTGCCCCGGGTCATTTCGAGTTTTCATTCTAAGCTATTCAATTGATTGCTTTCAAATCGACGCTTCTTCCCATACTTCCTTCACCCTTAACTCCCTCTTCCTTTTCCGTTGAGTCCGTCCCTTTTCGTTCCCTTATCCCCTTCACCCCCCTTCCCAATCACTTCCTCCTCTCCCACTTCTCTCCCCCCTCCCTCTGTTCCAAACTCAGTCTTAAGATTAACGAGCAGTGAATGTCGCATTTTTATACTCGATGGATTATATATTTTTTAACTCCCCATGGCGGAGCCAAAAAAGTTTCTTCCTCATTTAATTTGTTTCCCTTAAACTTCATATTTAGATATGCTGATTCGTGAAGAAAGTCGAGGAAGGGTGCCCAAAAGTTATTTATGATTATGCCGTAATTTTTTAATTACTTAAAGTATAGGTTCGCTTCAAGTTTTAAAAAGAGTGAAAATCTTATCGCTGACTTTTCTCCTCGTTCATATTTCCATCGCCTAAAGGTGTTTATAATTTGCAAGTCTCACACTTACGGTTTGATTTTTTCACCGTATGCTCCATTCGACCGTATATAATCGAAATTGATGTTATTCTGAAATACTTTTTCCTGAATATTAACTTTTCGAAAAGTAATAATACTTTCTAAAGTGATTTCGTAAAATTGAATTAAAACTAATATGTAGAGTGAGCTAACTATAGAAATTAATTTGCCTTAATATTTTAAATTTCAGTCAACTAATCACATTCAACTAAATCACTGTTAACTAATTTAATTTTTTATGAATTATGTATTTTTGCATTGCATTCTCATCAAATTTTTAAAAATTATTTTCTCCATTTTTTATTATGAATTAATATTGAGAACAATTTTATTTTTAAATTTTTTATTCTTTTAATTGTTCTATTTTGAAGTATATTTTCCGGATGAAAAGGAGAAACTTTCTATATTCATTTATTTCCTTCTAAGTAAAACATTTTCGAGGAAAATTGATTAAAAACCTATTCTCAATTATATATTTGGTGTAGGAAATCGTTTCATGCTTAATTTTTTGGAATTCCTTCATCTTGAATGAGTTGAAGAATAACATTGCAATCCCAAATTTAATTTGTAGAACTACGGTATTTTTCTTCAACTCTCTCTAAATTAATTAGTTCATATGCATGTTTTAGTCAAGATATATCCCAATGCACAATATCATTATGGAGTGGAGAATGCGTGAGAAATAAACTCAAATATGGTACTGACTTATTTGATGCATTTCTTTACTATTACCTGCTATAAGACTTTCATTCCTTTTCTATTCTCAAGTGAATGCCGATAATTCTTGCGTTAAAGTCTCCATTATTTTTAATCAGTTATCATTACGCCACGGAATATGCTAACATCTAAGTATAGTGTGTACACAATTTCACCAGAGCACAGTTAACCTTTTACTCTTATTTATGAGATAACTAGAGAGTGCTCTTAACGCCAACTCCTTGTAGCCAGCATCCACCATCCCTAATAATTGTCAGCATCTTGCCCATGCAACAATCCCCAGCATTAAGTTGTTCTTTAGTGGTCATGCCTTTAAGAAGCATTTACCGTTTTCGGCCCCTTTGTTTTAATGCACAATTTTTGGGGAAAGAGTTACCCCCAATCGCCTCGCGTTACTTGAAGGGCAGTTTGGTCTGCCACCTCGGTCGGAGGCTTTCTTGCGGCCGGGATGCCTCTGACCTCCCCAAACCACGCTCCCTATTCTAATCCCCCGACATAAGAACTCCTTAAGAGGAGATTACCTCCTGGGCAGACTGGGTGCACCCTCGGGTCCCATGCCTCACCCAATCCATCTCGTGGGTCCCATCGAATAGGCCGACGCCCTAAGATACCCTGCCCCTCCCTATGTGGGCGATTCCTTTCCTCCCACACCCGTCGCATTGGGCCCTTGGGAGATAGGCGCAGACGCGCCGACTTATCGGCCTGCCTCAAGTCACCCCTCCTCTCCGTGCAGCCTGTTCCACGGAAAGGTTAAACCTCGTTCCCCCTCCCCCACCACCGTCACTTCTCGCGCCCCCCCTTTCGGCCTGCCAATCGGCCCCTGGGAGCCTGTGGGTGGTCATTGGGGCTGCGGATGAATGGGTGGGGATTCATCCCACCTAATTAGTGCCGAGTCGATTCTGCCTGATCCTTGAATCCCCATCGGGACGCACTCCCCCGCCGGCACCGCCTCCGAAGTCTTCTTCCTGCCTCCGACACCCCCCCCCTCTTCTCTCCCATGGGGTAACCTCCGGCTCAGGCGGTGACATCTCCCTCCATAACTCCTTATTTGAGTACTTATTGTAGACTTTTTGTTCCTTCGCCCCAGGAGCACAGGGTTCAAGAGCGCCCAATTATGGGCTATCACCAGACTGAAGCAAAGGTGTGCACTTCTGATTTCTTTTCCGTTGTTAGCAACCAGATCTGCGTCAAGCCTGCCATCTCGAATCGTTTGGGAAAAGGTGTTTGACATCATTACCAATAGACTATTTAATGCTCAAGTAGAATTTTTTATTCTATTTTCAGATCTATTATTTGGTGGTAATTTTTAAAAAACGCATTCGTAAAATAAAGAACAATTACATAAAACGTTATTTTACTAAGTTTGCATAAGATATGGCTCCAAGAAAGGGTGATATTATATACCTCAAAGCCAAAGCTAATGAGTCACCGCGATTTGATGTATGCTTGTTAAATGAATGGTATAACGGATATAATGGATAACTTCGGCTTTTTTTGTGGCAGCGGATTTTGTGAGGGAATAAAAGATATTGTTAGTCCATGCTTTAGGATATTTTTGGCTAGTCTAATTTTTTATTTAGTGAGGGATGTTAATAATGCTTCATCATTAATGAACTTGAAGTTAATCTCTTTTCGTTGGTTTTTAACGTCTTTCCATTTTAATTTATCACAAAGAAAGTGAGCGTTCACTGTACTAAATCTAATTCCTCAATTAATCCTCCCAGCTATGGATTCCATGTACTTTACACATATTCTTAATTAGACCGATATGAAATATTATCCCCACTTTACTTTCTCATTACTTTTTCCTACAATCCGTCTAATTAAACCGCGTTTCACTAAGGCGGGCCAGCATATTCTTTTACTGTGTGTTGCGTGAAAATTTGGATGATTAACTGACTGCCAAATATTTGACTCGTCCATACTTACCATTTTTTTTGTAATGTTTACTATTATATCATCTCAGAGTGAATTAGCTGCTTCAAAAATATAAATCTGGGAATTTGACTCATGTAAAATATTTGAAATTAAGTGTAGGCTCTGTTGAGCGTTTATTTAATAATATTAAATGGCCTGTCTTTTTTATAAACGGATCTGACAAAGAAATTCATTATGGCCACTCAAAACTCCCGCAGCTGATACTTAGTTCTCTCTTGTTTGGCACTTCAAGAGAGCCCAAAGTGTGGCCCAGTCGTAGAGGTATAGAAGCTCCCAGGAAGATATGGAGATGCTGACCCAGATTATTCGCCGGGAAAATACACGATCATACAACCTTCTCTCTTGTTCCCCATCGTAATTGTTACCGAATATTTCTACGTATACTTCGGTTGCTACTTTTCAACTGTTACCTCCAGCACTGATATTGTTTCGATATTAGTATGCTGTAAATATGGCACTAATTTTATTTTTTAACATTTAATGAATTTTGAAGAAGTTCATATATAAAATAGTAAACTCCAGTTTAACATTTTTAGTAGAGATGCTATGACAACTATATCTGTACATTACTTATATCATCATCAATATAGTGTATCTGTTCTAGGACAGGTCTCAATGGAAACATTTTCTCCAAGCAATTCTATCCTTTGTTTCTCGCTTCAAATACTCTTTTTAAGTTCTTTCTCTCCTTATATCCGTCACCATGCCAAATTCCCTTCTTTGTCTTCCTCTCTTACCATTAATCCTTCCTTCTATGATGACAAATTTGCGTTGCGTTACAAAATGCGACAAACAAGCTAAACCTCCTCTTCCTAATGCTTTTCAGAATACCTCGCTCCTCTCCAATTCTTCATAGTACCTCCACATTTCTAACCCCATCTAATCCTTTCCATCCTTTGCCACAGTCACATTTCATAACTTTCAATACACTTTTCTTCTTTCGTTTTCATCGTCCATGTTTCGGTTGCATGTAACGCATATCTCCGTGTGAAACACTTTGCAAATCTTTTCTTTAATTCTACGTTTGTACTCCTTGCTGTCAAAATTTCCCTGATCATTCCGAATGCTGCTTTTCCCTGAGCAATCCTCCTTCAAATATACCGCGTAGGCACATCTCCCATTCCACGTGATGTCGATTCCCAGGTACTGGAACGATCGCACTTGTTCAAATTTATTCCCATCTAACTATTTTTACCGGTTCGTCCTTCTTTGATACATTCATCACTTTCGATTTGTCTATGTCACTGTTCATTCCTCCTGTCCCTTCCTCCTGATCTCGTCTATCGTTCTCTTAGTAACTCCTCTTCGCTCTCTGCTATAATAGCCAGGTCGTTCGCATATTTGAGAGTTTTCATTCTCCTTACTCCCACCACTATCCAGCCGAATTCTTCCAAGAATTCCGCTATCAATTTTTTTTGCTGTATACGTTGAATAATATTGCGGACATACAGCGCCATTATTTTACACCCCTTCCTATGGTCGTTTCATCCGTCATCGTCGTCACCACTACTCTCTGTCCTCTGTAAAGCTACTTCATTAATCTTCTCTATTTCTATTCCACTTCTATTTCTTTTAGAATCTTCAATAGCACGTTCCATTTTACCAGGTAAAATGCTTTCTCGTGGCCTAGTAGAACTGCTTATAGAGGTACATATGGTGCATAAAAGGACTAAGTGAATAATTACTTCAAAAGAAAGGCCTTATGACTGACATTTTACCACGGAACAAAAAATATTTAATCTTTCACTGTCAGCTTGTGATAAATACGATCAATAATCAACGCTCAATAAGTTTTAAATTAGTTTAAAACTTTTAAAAAATATAGTGCAATGTTATTTTGTTAAAAAACAAATAGACTAGCACGGTAAGATTTATAATTTTCGGTTTTCATTTTTATAGCTTTAACTATTTACGTTTTGAAAAATAATAATGATCAACTGAACACAAGCTTTAAAACTGAAAATTAAACTCCAAGTCTGTATTACAAAATATAGGCATTAAAATTTATTCCTTTATCCAGCTGTAAGAATTGGAACCTAAATAACATAGCGTTCTTGAAGGCGCATCACGACTCGTAGTAATTGGTAATTTGAAGAAAGCACCCTTTCGAAAATGTCATGTCATTCAATTACCACGTGACTTAACGTATGAGCATTACAAGACTTCATAACAGAAAGTCTGATCATGTTGAAACTGAAGTGGAATAGATTGAGTTAATTTAACTAGACGTGGCCCTGATGGGCCTTGATAAAATCACATATTCAGGTACCTATATACAAAGTCATAAAAGAACGTCGGCCACAGCATTTATTTTCTCTGGAAATTTTTAGTTGCACCCGTGCGAGTTTTACTGAGCTTTGTCGAACGTATTTCCAATTTAAAACGCTTGCACGTGTTAAAGGTGGGGCTGCTCGGTGGTCTTTTTGCGAATTGAATGCGGGCGACACGAACATGCGTCTGAGATAACGCGTCCGCCAAATTGCGACTGCTCAAACAGAAACCTCTCTCTCCTTCTCCCGCTCTGGCCTTCGAGGGAGTCATGCATAAACATTCGACGCCCTTCCCTCCCGTCCTCGTTTACACCCGACGAGCCACAAAAAAGTGGAAATTTTTTCCCCTAATAACCCCCTCGAAATCCTCGCCCGCCCTTCCCCTTCCTCCTCCATAACCCCTTCAATTGTCCAAGTGATTCAAGCGCCATTAGCGCTCGAATGCATAAAATGACCCAACGGCTCTCGACAACAAAGCTTACACTCGTTAACGCCGATTGTTCGGAGTAACCCAAGAGAGGAAGAGAGAGATAGAGAGAGTGAGAGAGAATGAGGGGGGGGGGAGGGGGCGAGTAGGAGGAGAGAACTCTGGGGACGACGAATTCCTCGCGTCATAACTATAAATGAGCGTAATAGGTGGCGTTGCTGTTCATGCGTTGCCTTTTGGCGCTTCTCGAACGCTCGCACTTCTTCAACCCTGATATTCCTCGCCCACCCCCTGCCCTCCTCCCCCAAACACTCCCCTTTATCCAGATCGTTCCTCTCTCTCTCTCGACCACTTCCCCGGAAATTTCCGGGCTTCTCTCTATTGATACCCTCTTTCTAAATTCCTGTTATATCGTGTATTCTACGATGTGATAAGAGGTAATGTCTAAAAGGTGATAAAATATATGTGATTATATTTTGTTGATTCTCATTTAAATGTCGAACCATGAAGGATTTAGTTTCATGTGGCTCGAATTGATTTTGAATTTCGACAATATTTTACAGTCGTTACTTTATTATGTTAATAATATTTTAATTGGTTCCTAGTTGGTGGAGAAGGGTTATATTTTCTTGCTAATGAAGTTCAATATAAAAACATTCTGTGAGTAGCAATTATCTCTATATACCTATACGAATGTACTTCCTTTGCGCAAGTTTTGATTTCTGAACTCCGTATAAGGGCCTTTGAAAGTATAGAAAGGTTAAAGTGTTTTTGGAACTCTAAGTCTAAGAAAATCCTTTACTTATCACATATATATCTTGCAGCCAAAACTGTAGTAAACATCGGGAGGGATAAGAGATTAAGCTTAAATTATGCTTTTCAACTGTCCAATTGAATACGAAGGTACAAAATAGTAATTGATTTAAATAACACTCAAGTATTCCCGAGCCCCACCTCGCTGTTTCTAATCACACTATCATGCAGTACCTCATCTCGCAATCACTCAGGCTTGAGATCAAGTTAACAGTCCCTCATTATATTTTTTTAGGTCCTCCATGAATATTGAGCATATTCTATTGTTTGAAAGTAAATCTCTCGGCTAAGTGGCAAGGTGAACTGATAGAAAGATTTTCGGCACGCACCAGGAGTCCATATAAATATCGATTGATTGACACCCGAATCAAAATCCCAGCTGAGCGATGTTGTTCTATAATACGCCTTACTCACCGAAGGGTTATCACGAGTTCAGCATTCACTTTAGACGCCGAACGTACTTAAGACATAGAAAGTTTGTGACTCATCATGTTTCTCTTATGTGAATATCTACCATCCAACTTCCCTGATGGAAGGCTTATGTAAAATAAAATTAAATATTTTCCAACATATTTATTTACAAGAAAAATAACACTCTTGAGATCTAACAAGAGCGAGTGTGCCATCAATGATTAGTGCAATGCTGTTCCACACTTGCAATCAAGTCAACTTCCTGATTGATTACCATGCAAGAGGTGCTTCCCAAACTCTCTGAGAATTTGCATATTCCACCCAAAGCATTATCAGTACGAACGTATGCCGGTAGATGCCGCTTGGTGTGTATTTCAGCTGCCAGCCTGACAAGCTACAACTTGCTCGTGTTTATTAGTTTTTGTTCTCGTACACTATTATATTATTATATATTTTATTCACTTTCTAATCATTGTTTACTGTACGATAATTACTTTAATATTTACTCTTACATTCGTAGAAATCCTAGCCTTCGGACAAATACCTACTGTTGCTCTAACAAAATGGAACTACACTTGAATGGGATTAGTTTATGATGAAAGTCAGTCAAGATGGTGTGTATGGAGCAGGCTCATAACACGGTGAATCAAGTAGCCTTAGTATGGTTAAAAGGTGTGCGATGAAATCATTTCCTATTGTTTACTTTTATGTCCACCTCAGACTCCGTAATTCTTGTAAAGTTCGTATTCAAGCAGTAGGCCCTAGAAAAAATATGTTTTTAAATTCATTTAGTCTAAAAATTCTCCCTGAACTATTAACTTACTATGCTATTATATTCTCTGATGCTGTACACTTATCATGTATTACAATTTTGTTAGCCGACTGGAAAATCAAAGTGTTTCTTAAGTGATGCGTGCAATATTATCTCTCTCTGCCATCTCTTTGTCCATGTAAAACTTTCATCAGTCTTTCTAGTTTTCCAATTTTACATCTCCTTGGATTTATATATTCTAACGTTGTAGGTAGCTAAAGGATTTTTATTTTAGTAAACCTTTTTTCCTGTTTTCTGAACGGGATTTAATTTTTGTATTAGTTGTTAAGTTCGTTGCCTTCAATAGTAACCCAGCATGGATATGTATTTCGTCTAACAGTGAGGCTGAATCACAATTTCATATTTTTGCTTGCATTTAAATTTTATCGAAGAGAGAAATTTACGGTCAACTTCCCCCAAACAATAATTGTTAATTATGGCATTCAATTGCCCTGGCCAGTAACATCATTTAGCACTCCAACCTCAATTTCGAAAGAACCTTACCACACCATATCCATGGTAAAAGATGCAATTCGACGATAAGTTACCCATCTATCTCTCTGGGTGGGAAATAATTCACGTGCCTTAATCCAACCTGAATGTTTGAGTATTATCACGCTATCTCGGGAGCCTTGTTAGGACCTCGGGAGTCGGGATCCTGTGTCTTGTCAGTCATCATTAGATCAAAAAAATTTGAAACTTCTTTATTTATATTGCTCCATGGTTTTGGCAAAACAACCGATTGTTTGGAGGGCAAATGGGAAAGGCTTGAATTCTTCAACATTGACGTCCTACGTTACTATCCCATGTGTAAAAAATGATTAGATTTTTCTTTTGTAGCGTAACACCGTAATGTGCCGTTGCTCATGGACGCATTTCTACTTGGAGCGGCCGCGTTGGTGTGCTAGTTTCCCTTTTTCAGAGGATCTCGAAACTTTCTAAGATAGAGGAATCAATGGATATATTATCGCACTAGTTCTTACCTCTCCTTTAATTCTTTGGCGTTCGTAGTTCCGGACAAGGGGAAAAGTTATAAATTATCAGCAGTCCAAAGGATTAATCTTCACTAATGGCGATACTCTACCCCTCCTTCCCTCACGCCCTCTTGTTCGCTCTTTTTCCCTCCATCTCCACATTCTCTCTTCCACACACCCTATTTCCTATCCCCCACACCCTCCATCATCACCCCCTAAACTTCCCCCATATTTCCATCCTCCTAAAACCTTTGGAAGCTCTCGCCTCAATAGAGCACACGGTTCAATACGCCCCTA
>LYUA01000010.1:250846-266066 GCA_002093875.1 Calopteryx splendens
ACATTCTTCAGCAATCCATTGCCACTCAGCACTCCCCGCATCCACTTTTCCTGCCTTCCTGATTTCCTTTAGGTTTCTCCCCCTCTCCTCTCATTCCCAAAACTTCTTCGATTTAGATAGTGTTAACAGGCATGGTGAATTGGGTTTACTCTAGAGTAAGATTGGTAGAACTGACGGCAAATTAGAAGGAAACATCTGTAAAAAAATATCAGAGATGCAAATTCAAATTGACTATTTTTGTCAATAAAATTACAGTTTTTAGGGTATTTAATTATTATAGTTTACCCCTTCTTAGGAAAAAAAATTAATCCCAACTTTAAAATTACTAAACATAAAAACCAAGCAAAAAATACACAAATACATCCAAAAGCATATCCATATATTAGCAAAAATGTAATAATAAACTATCCTCGGTAAAATATAACATGAAACCGCCCTGACCATCTTGCAGCCTGCTTTAAATATTTCTCTATAAATGTCCAGCCAACCCTGCCAGCTTGTTTACTGCTTGCCACTGATTTCCGTTCTGCTCTTGATCTTTCTTTATTCTTCCTCCATCTTTCTCCAACGTTTAATCTTCAATCTTTCTTCTTTCTTCCTTCTTCTAACTTCTTGCTTCAAACCAATTTTCTTAAATTTATTTTTTTTGCTCTATGGTTTATTGCAATTTTAATCTGCATTTGGAAGGACTAATTCGTTCAATTCTTTGATTTTTTTGTTTAAAGAAAAATATAAATGATTGATAGTCTTCCTCTCGATTATCTTTTTCATGCCAGAAATTAATGCGCCAAATTTCATAACGATAACAATCAACAATTCTATGCATGATATTATGGGGTAGGTTAAAAACATTACACATATTACTTTGAACATAACCAATTTTAAGTAAATATGAAATATTCTTACCACGCCCGGTTAAAATCTGAACAACCCTTGAACTTAATTTAAAACGTACCTGCTTTCTTACATTAATTTCTGGAAAGATTTCAAAAAGATTCCGACTTTTTCTGTATTTTCCTATCTCTATTCCGCTCTCTTTCGGTAATTTCTCTTAGCTTACGTTTAATCAGTGTAATCCTAATATAGTCTATATAATATATTTCTACTCCAAAACTATATCCTCTCCCCTCTTCAATGACTCACGTGCTAACCTTTCCTTCACGATATAATTCAAGGGTGGCTGTAATGCTAGTACGGTTAAGCCATCATTCCTTACCGTTGAATAACTCGTTATAAGATGAAAAAGATAAGTTACTTAGCTTCATGTAACTTTCTAATAATTCTGAAATCAAAGATAAAAATAGGAAAAGTTCCAATGGATATTGAATAGATTTGGGCAAGATGAAAGAATAAAAACTAGGTAAACTTCATGGTAAAGAAATAAGGCCAGTGTGTCTAGACATAAAAAGAAAATTTAATGTCAATACTTAACCCCAGACATGTGTAATTTTCAGATAGGGAATAGGCATAAAGACATGTGTAATTTTAAGATAGGGAATAGGCATAAAGACATGTGTAATTTTAAGATAGGGATAAAGGCATGAAAAGCAAACAAGGTAGTAGGATAAGGTAACATTCCTCACTAACCACTTACGAGTTTAGGAAAATATGAAGGAATAGTTTTTATAGGGTCATTCATTTCAATTTATGAGGGAGGATATAAGACAGAAGATCCTTAGATTAATTATTAATCCCCATCCCAAAAAAAAGGAAAAAAAGCAGATGTCAGATGTTGCATCTACATTGAAATCTAGGTTATGAATAAGGTTTAGTTTGTTAAGAAAGGTATGCCTTCCACTGCTTCATGATATATTCTTCTATTTTTTGCTGTTATTTTCAATTTAATTTCCCACTCTGATATTCTAAATGTTCACTTAAATCTCTGAAATAGCGAGAAGGTCTGGTGAAATATTTCCTCCACATGACGACTGAGAAGCCGATATTCCCTGTCGTGTATGCTCTGCCCATTTGTTTCAGACTTCCCCACCAAACAATTCACCCCTTCATTTTCCTTGAAAGCTAAAACTTCGCAAACTTCCGATTCACATCCTCTTCTACTGCCAGCCTCTTAAACCTTCCCTATCTCCCCTTCCCTTCCTTAAGCCTTAGCGTTCGTTCTACCAATCTCTTTCATCGGTTAAAGGTGAAAGCCGCCAAGCGTCATTCGTTCTCTCTCTTAAATCTCCAATTATCCATTTGAAGTACGAACCTTCACTCACGTGCGAATAATGCAATTTATTTCTTGCATGCTCTTTCATTTATTTTTGAATTGCAATCATTTGTAGTAAATTTTGATTTTAATGATAAATTGTAGTTAATTAATAATCGTAATAAGTCAACTTTTTGGTTGTTTACTGAGGTTTAATAAAATTTTTTTGTATGTACGTAAGAAAAATAAATTACACCAAATTAAAACAAACGGTATTTTAAAACGGCAGTAAAAAAGAAATGCAGTGGTGGGGAAGCTTTAATATATAAAAAAAATTATTATAAAGTAATTGTTTTTCATGGTTGATATTTATTAGAAACAGCTCTTCCTAGAATAGTAGGACGTGATATTTGGCTCTTTAGAGAATTTTTTTCTATTTATTTCTCATTATGAGTCTTTTAATAAGTAATGGCCAGTTTTCTGCGTAAAAATTTACACAAATATTTCGCTGATTATCTGCAATGTGTCGAGGGGATGAAATCCGTGAATGCGGTTGGGGTGGCCAAATGACATCTATGGTATCTAAATATAATTCAAATGTGGACTAGATCGGTGATTTGGACAAACATTGGATTTTGGGGAGTCACCCTATTCTACTGATTATTACTTCAGTTAGTTTGTTCTCTATATCAGCTTATACACATAATTATTTAATAATATTTTATGGATATATTCATGCAAATTTATAATTTAATTTTTTCAGTTTATCGGTTCAAATTTCCTTGTTTAAACATGGCCAGGTTTATTTCCCTTTCTTTAGATGGTTTAATGATAGATTTATTCTTATCTCCATTTTTTTCTTATCTCAATTTCATCGCCTTTAATTTAATCAGCCTTTGAAAAACGATAAGATATTGTTAAACTCTCCACGCAATAAGTAACAACATTAATTGCATGTTGTGTTGTACTTTCAAATGTCCTCCTAACTTTTCCTTTTATTATTAATGGTTAATTTTTGCATGGGTTATTTATTCATTAAGTTCACTATGTGCGTAAAACTATTGCGATTCACAACAAAGTCGCAAAAATTAGATATCTCGCATATACTCATTGGGTTATCACTCTTATAATTCGTATTAGACAATTAAAACTTAAGTAGTCTGAAGAACCTGATTTGAAACTATGATTTTTTAAATGAGGGTTGTTGTATGTTAATTTTTGGGAGGTGTCAACGAAGGGATCCCCAAGCACGCACATCTCCACCTCTATCTGCGTCATTATCTTTCTCTTCCTACAATCCCTCCGTCCCTCATCCTTGTTATGTACGGTTGTTTCCTCGATGAGAGAAATGGAATACCTAATTGAACGGAAATTACCATAAAAAATAGTAAAAAATTCGTATTTTTATATTATAAAAAACATTATTTATTATTTTATATTTCCATGTTGTACTTCTGGATATATCGCAAAAACAAACCAAAGATAGGACAAGGTTTTATTTTAGAGTAGGTAAATAGATTTGATTCTACACAAACCCAGACGTTGAAATTCTCTTCTTACATCTAAAATTAATCTTCAACATTTATTTTTTCATTCAAAATATAGGTATTCATACAACGTTTAAATTGTTTTTTTACGCAGTTGGATGTTAAAGGAAAGGGCTGAGCTGGTTATGTTGATATCCGAGAGGATAGAAGCTGAGACTTAGTGGAGTTCCATTTTAATATATCAGACAGTGATTTGCAAAAACTTTACATCCACACAATAAATTTATTTATTCAACTAGTTTAGCTACACAGTAGATTCTTCAGGAAAGTACTTTCCTGAAGATGCTCTTCTATAGTAAAATGTCTGATATACGATATGCACGATACGTATGCTTGGTCATATTGGGCTTAATTATATTCATTGTGTTGGGTGATTTCAATAATAATAAGGTTAACAGAAAAACACCACAAGATTATTTAAGGAATCAGTGTATACCTTATCTGTTATTACTTAATCTTAAAAATTTTGATAAAGATCATCAATGATTTCATTTTCCCAGTATTGATATTAATTTATATGTCAAGCACGGCAAAATAAGAACTTTCCATTTCATACATACCAACTGCAAAAGAAAGAATAAAGTAGTTTTGGTGCGAACAAAAATTTGCCAAAATACATGCATTGGCAATATTTATAAATTATAATATCATTTAGTACCAACCTGAATTCCAGCAGGATTTGTATTCCCCCTACAATAATATGTAACTTATAATAAATGCGACAAATTCTCTTTTTCAGGTAAGGCAAATGAATACTGGTACCAGTGCTAATGCTGAGTTTGAATGCTGTTTTTTTAATAATACGTGAGTCATTTTTCTATTTTATAAAATTTATTTAGATATTGGTGTATCTTGGCTCCCGTTAATCAAGCTGTATGTATTTTTTATTCAGGTTAAATTTAGTACTCTGAATTACAAATTTTAATAGGCGTTACGTAATAAAACATTTTTAAATATGCAATCAACTTAAACCTTAAAACACATCAAAACGTTTTAAATATTGATCGATTTCTTAATTATCACCGAAAAAGCATTCATTTAGGAAAAAAATTTTCTGAAAAGCTTTGTCGATAGGTAATAGGTATTTGGAGTTTTAGAGTAACCTGAAACACAAAAGGGTCAGCATTTACAAAGAGAATACATTATCCATTGGATAAGAGCCGATATCATCATTATAAATGTTTCACTTTCGAAAATTGAACCATTGTTCTTATGGAATATTTTATTTCCTCTTCAGATCTCTTCATTGTTGTTCTGTTCATCTGTTCTCATCTGTTCATCTGTTCTGATCTCAATTATCTGATCTGTTCATCAGTTCATTGATGTATGATACATTCCTCGTCAAAATAATGCTAACCATGGACTCAACAGCGCAGCTTAAGTTGGGTCAATGGGCGAGGGTATAGCTCAACTGGTAGGTACTTTTTATAACAGCCGGTGCAGGCGGAGAGAGCAGTTCATATCTCTTATCCGACTGGGGTTTCCGTCTAGTTTCCATAAACTCACATAACTCGGGTTTAGTGGAGATTTTCAAGGGGTATCATCTTCGTAGATTTGTACCTCCGGTAGGTATTCAAATGCTCTATTCGGTATACAAGTACACGACGATGGTAACTCAATACGATAATAGTATTTACTGATCAAAACAAAATAATTTCTTGTAATCTCCAGTATATTGACTGTACCTATTTTAATATTTAATAAATAAAAAATAAAATATATTAAAATATATTGCAGCGATGAGCAAGGGAACTATAGCCTCAGAAGAACCTTATACAGCATGTGTAAATCCCATCGACCACTACTCTTCTCTCACTTGAATGGCCGCTAGTGAGAGGAACATATTTAGCATCAACTTTGTTTGATGATTTTTTCTGCTACTTATTACTGAATAGTTTTTTCGCAATATATTTACAAATACCATATAGTATACCTGTGATTTGTTAATATAGTCTTATGGGTAGGTTTATAACAGAATGGATCTCTATTCACTAAATTTCATTTAAATTAATTTAGCAGGAATATTGGCGTTGTCAAATACTCGGTTAGAGCTGAATTTTCCATTGATGTATGGAAACTATGCCAAAAATCATACACCTCCTGTGGAGTTCGATACGTCTGATAAGACAGGGTAATTGAGCCATCTCATTTGAGCTGCGAATTATGGAGGTTGACTAATGTGGATGAGATGATAGTACTGTAGAGAAAGTCAATCCATAGAGCCAGTTCTAGATTCCATCTAATGACACATCTCTCAATTTAAGGCAAAGTTGTTGTTTTGTAGAAAGTTCGTTTCGTGGGATTTGAAGTATAGATATCTCAGAGGGAGTACTTCTTATGAATTATAACTTACATTTCTTCATTAATTTCAATGAATCCAACGCCTCCTTAGACGGAAAATGTGCGGGTTATGAGGAATTATTTGATTCCGGCATTGATAGGGAGGAGACGAGGTAAAGAGATAAAGTGAAGGGACAGTGTGCTACTAAGTCCTTCAAGGTATTTTAAGCCCAGGCAGTGGAGACGGGGCATGTGGTCGTAGGAGGTGGAAGAAGGGGTAAGGACTTTTATTGGCTAACACGCTGATAAGGTCACTAGTCACGCGAACCAGGCCAGCCTTTATTCCTCTTCGTGCAGGGGTCAAGAACACGAGAGAAATATCCACGCATTTTCAGGCTCTCGTCTGGACGGGAGTCGGGGAAATCTGGAAAAAGCCCTGTGGTAGTAGAGTGCGTGTTATACTGTATTCATAAATTTGGCATGTTAGAAAATCGGTCATCGAACCGAGAGAATTTGCTCTGCGAAGCATATGTTTTCATATTTATTCCCCGATCGTAATCGAGACAGTTTAAATCACGGGATAAAGTGGAGTTATTCGATTTAGTTCGTTTTGTCTCACTAGATGCGGATTAATTTGAGTGTATTTAGAGGCACGTCACTTCATCCTTTTTTTATTGTCTTAATTGAGTGGGTAACAGAACTTTTTTTGTGTTCCTGTAACTATTACGGAAGTTTATAATGCGATATGATTGTTAAATTTAGCGATATCAGCTGCGGTGTCATTATTAACTTCCATAAGAGCAGTGACTGGAAATCTCCTGGTCCACTTTTCTTTGAAATTGATTGTTTCCCCTTTTTAAACATTAAAAAACCTGAAGAACAGATCCTCTGTAACCCTCTTGTAATACACTACAGGCCTCGGCTGATAATTTTTCTGGCGAAAGTGAAACTCCTATGCAAGGTATTGCCTATGTCCTCCATTGTGTCCGCAGGCGAACTGAACATTTCACCTTACAACGGTTGTCACTGGCGCAATACTACATTAAATTCAATGCAACTTGTAACACATACACATTATACATTGAGCTGAAAACATAACATAGAATTAAATGTTTAAACAATAAGGTGTTAGAATACATGTTTAAATAATCATTTTTAGCATCTCTCGTGTAATGATTATAATTATATTTTATTATTATTTCTTATGTTTCCTAAGATACGCTGTTTCAACTTTAGAAATTGACTGACTTGACAGAGTTAAGTAATTATTAAGTAAGATAGACGGTATACATTTCAACTTTATCAAAATAAAATGAAATTATTGCCAACATCCTATTTCTTGAGTAGGTACGGCTCCAAACGTGTCCACCGCATGTTATTTAGTCATAAGAAGTGTACGAAATACTCTCTGATTTCCATAATCGATTACATCCAAATTATAAGAGACAATATTTCATTTCCCCGGCCATGCCTTCTCTCTTTCTCCCTGATGGAGTACATACCCGAGGCTCTTTAACTGCCATAACCTGAAAGAGTGGAAGACTGTTAATGAAACTGAACCGCTACAGTAACCACGCATCGCATACAGTGAAAAAAAAACGCTATGGGTACAGCGATCGTGTAAGTGTTAAGTAGTGTCGTAAATCCTCGAGAAAGACCGGCCTAAAGAAGCAGCGTCGTGTAGCCCCTGGTAAATCATAAAAGCTGAGGCTATAATCCTCGAAGCATGTGCTTCGTCATTAGAAACAGATTATTTGCATTGGGAAGGGAAACTGGCTCCTTTATGCTTAGTTTGTTACCCTGAAGAGCTCCAGTTATAATAATCATTATCATAATTATGATTATTATCAAAAATTATGTGGTAGCACCCAGGTGTTGACGTATTTTTTATTATTAAAAGTAAGCTACAAATTGAAGCAGGTTTCTACATTAAATTAATAAAATAATAGCGAAGCTGTTTGCTGATATAATACGCGCGGTTGTCCAGTAGGTAGAGCACTGAGCTACTGACGGGATGGTCCGGGTTCGATTACGGGTGACGCCTCTGCGCACCGTCAGCTTCACCCAAGCTGTGTACCATTTTTTGGGTACTAGGTCATCCTGAGAAAAAAACGTTCGGTATGAGGAACGGAAATAGCTAACCTACCCTGATGTGTGAATTTCACGCGCCGTATAGGCTTAGCATTGAGGGAAGCATTAGACCTCTACCCTCACCTACCCAACCGACCTTCGGGTTGATTACCGTGCTTTGATTTTATGACGTTGATAATGAATTAAATGACCGTTTTTCCTTTTAATAATGATTATAAAATGCTAGGTAAAAAAGCTTTTATAGTTCGTTTTTCCCATATTTTGACAAAATGAACATTTTTAACCCTCACAAAAATCATCCGACTGCACTCAGAATTTTTTTGTTGCACTTAGCTAGAGCAGCAGTTAATATAGTGTTACGTAGCTTATTATTTGATTAGCTGCCAGCATCCGGCCAACATCCCTTAGCATTCTCAGTTGTTCATAAAATTTTTGGGTCTAATCTTTCACCTTATTCCTTTTGTATGACCATTATCATTTTTATTTCATGCTCCATTCATTCCTTCCATTATAGGCACGTACGCACTGATATACATGCGACTATGGTTTTGAATTGGAAAATTTCTAAGTTTATGTGTTCATTCTTTTGTAATAGCGATTAATGAATGGTGCGCGGGTTTAACAGAAGCTTAATAATGGAGTGGTCTAACAAACAAACTCATTTTTTAACAAAGTATTTTGGGGCGGATAAATTAATTTCTATGCAAATTTTTCTCACTATTCTCTCATTTTTGCATGCATCACAGGAAAAATTTTGAATATTCAGTATTTAAAAAGTTACTATTCAATTTATTTAGCCAGCAAACATTTGTTTTTTTTGTTCAAATTGGATAATGACATGAGGGATTTAACTGAGGCAATTTGATAATGTGAAGTTACATAAACAAACTTGAAAGGCACACCAATTATATGATGGTTTGAATGTGCTGAGGAAGCCGAAAACGGCAAAAATGGGGATAGGCAGTAGGCACCCTACAGCACCAGGGGGTGAGTTGGGTAGGGCCCGGGGTCCCCAGAGGCCAAGGGACTTGAGCGATGACCAGGAGCCTCCGCGTGCATCACCATTAATGGAAGGAGGGAGAGAGGGAAGGAAGGTTTTCGGGAGAATTTGGAGAGGGTTAAGATCGAAATAGGCCCGGTTGCACTGGGAAAAGAAGGGTCTGGATCGCAAACGGGGGAGGTTTCGGAGCGCAAAAGGGGTGGGAGGGGGCGCATACCTAATGGAGGAATAGGGTAGCGGTGGTAGTAGGTATGAGGTGACTAATGGCGATGAGGAAGAGGGGGAATAAGGATCCGTTCTTCTGACCACAAGGGATGAGTGGGACGTATTCAGGTTGTTTAGGAGCGGGAAGGGGGTTTCAGGGGCCCCGTGCTTTGTTTTTCAGCTCGCAGGGCTCTAGGAGAAGGGGGTTGTGGGCTCGGTGTGAGGGTTAGATTAATGAGAAAGAGCGGAAGAGGAATGGTCGGGGAGGCGAATCAGAAAACAACAAATGGGCAAACGTCTTAATTTTACGGTTTTTTCCCTCCCCATGTGTTGGTGGAGTGGTAGGCCCCCAATGGGATACGGCTACCTGGGCGGGAACACGCGTGTGTGTTGTATATTCTCACGCACGGTTATTTCCCCAAGATCTCAACTTGCTCATCCATGGATGCGAGGGATAAAACCGCCTTATGGTAGTGTAAAAGGATTAATGCTCATCTCCAGACAAAGGCATCATGGGAGGGAATGCATTGATATGCAAACACATTAAGTGTATAAAATAAAATAAATAAAAATAAATAATTTGCATTTAAAAAAATAAAAAGGATATGTGTCATATTAGGTATATATTTAATTGAAAACCAATTGTATTTAAATCGCAATTTATCGGTTGGAATTAAATTAGGATGGATACGAGACAATAACACCTTAACAACTTCAACCCTATAGGTAATAACCCTTTCTTCATATCCGCGTACTTTCTTCTACACTTCATTCCATCCAACTCATCTAATACTTCTCCCTCGGCTTCGCTTACCCAACATATTACCCTATATTACACTCTTCAAAAATCTATTGCCACTCAGTGCGCCCTCCATTCACTTTTCCAGCCTTTTTTTGGATTTCTCCCAATAACCTTCTCTCCTCCACTACCACGCTCGAAACCTCGTCGTTCTTTTTTTCTCCGTCAATTTCACTTTTTTCATTCTTCGCTGTACCAACATTTGAAAAGACACCATCCTATGCATGTCGTCTTGTCCCGACCAAGTTTCGTAACCGTACAAAACCTCTCTCCATATCAACGTCTGCGCCAGCATTTTCTTTTAACTCTGCATAAGGTGTTTGTTATTAATTATTTCGTCTTTTCAACAGGTAATGTACCTAATTCGATATTTCTTATCATATCATGACCATAATACCGATCTTCTAAAAACTGCCTAAATAACTAAATATTTTATGCCCTCTTAGATTAATATTTAGATAAGGCTTCTTATTCTCGAAAGCCATTACCTTCGTTTTTTCTCATTTTTTACATACAGAAGGTATCAGGCCCTATACCCTGGGTCTATAGTGAGCTCAGCAATGACTGCAACAAATTAGCAGATGGCCTAAATAAAGCTGGATCGTACGCATATCTGACCCCACCATCTGATCAGTTCCCCACCTACTTTCACTCCTACCATTCCTTCCCACGACTCCCTAACCATATCCTCCATATTTTCGTTAGAAATAACGCATGGATAATTATGGACAACCCTGTATTGTGCCCCGGCCGTATACTGTCCATCCTGTTTATCCCTCTTCTACCCACAGCTGTGCAGTCTGAGAAATGTACAAGTTTCGGATAAGTCTCCTATCCCTCCAGTCTACTCCTATCTTTTGCAAGGCTAACATAAGGTTTTCCCAATTTGCTCCGTCAAACGCCTTCTAGATATCAAGGAAGAAGGTAAATGTATCCTGATTATACTCTATATTCCCTTCTACCTGTTACCTCATTACTACTATAATGACCTGTCTACCTCTATCCTTCCTAAACGCAAACTTATCTCCTCCTGAGTTATCTTTTGCCTTCTCCTCAATCCTCCTGTTAATGATATTGAATAATTCCCTTGCTGCAAGAGAATTCATACTCATCGCTCGTTCGTACTAGTTTTTCCTTTCCTGAGATGGGACGTATCAGTGATCTTTATACTCTAATACTGCTCTTTACAACACACGTCATTGGTATTACTTGTTTTTTCGCGTTATCATATTATTTAACTCATTGTACTTCTTTATTCCTAATTCTTTGTTAACGTTCTTCCATTTCCATTTATCATTTATCCCCTTAATCACATATTCTATACTTAATGACTTTCTCTTTACATTAACTGTTATTTCATTTGTTGTTTCTGTTAATCCTTTTTTGAGCTGTTCCCACATTTCTGATACTCTAGCCATCTCCTTGTTCACACTCATATTTCCCTCAAATGTTTTTTGTTATTTCTTTCTTTTCGTACCTTTAAAGGCTGCTGCTTACACTTCTTGAAGTGTATGTAAAAACTTTTGAAGTACACTTTTTGAAGTGTTATGTAAATACAGGGTAAGGACTTAAAATAGTATTGAGCTACATATGTTATTTCATGAGTTATAAATATTTAACTCTACACGTAATGTCCATGTCGTATTTCGGAAAAAAATTTACAAACATTAAATTGTAACTTTTACAAAATTTTATGAATATTTATATTTAATCAAATGAAGCTTAAAATACATTCCCGAATATAGTCATATAATTTAATTTTGTTGTATTAGTTGATTCAGTTTATTTTTGGGAGACAGGAGATGGAAGGTTAATTCTCAGAATGCGTTTTTATGCCTACGAGCACTTTTAGAAGCCAAGATAAAGGTACTTGGAAGGGGTAACTTGGCAGATACAGCTTGATGAAATAAAAAAAATCGCCAGGGTTTTCGGAAAGCCTTGGGGCAATCACGAGGAAATGAACAATATTTCTTGAGAACGAACGTGAAATGTTTTTTGGTCTTGAATAAAATACCTTAAACAAACAAATAACTGGTGAACTCTGGCTCGTAAGCACGATAGTAACATCATTGAAGATATGTGCATGAATGCATGCTGGGGAAAATGTGCTATTTGAGTGCAGAAAATTCGCGTGCTCAACGCCGGTCGAACCCTGGTTCAATTTGCGTGGTGTCAGGATTATAAGTGCCTTCCACAATCTGAAAATTAAGAGAGAAAACATGTGACTTTGTGCTGTAAAAATATGCCACGCTCCTTTCTCGCAAGTAAGATCTGTAGAGCATTAAATGTATTTTAAACTGCATAAATTTCTTCATGTGGAAATTTCTTATAAGTGGTATACATATGCATTAGCAAGTGAACTATTACTCATTTATAATTGATGTTTATGGAATTGTTTTTCTTCGACACTATCCCGCAGCGTTGAACTAGAATAAAAGTTACATTATTACGAAATATATGGTAATCCCTGAAATTAGTTTCAATGCAGATCAGCGTCATGTCTAGCTATGACTGAAAATACGTCATCATAAATAAGTATCATCGTCACGCCAAATTAGTTAAATATTGCGTAAAATAGTTTCCTTTTTGTTACAATTTATGTTCCTATTCTTAAAAAAGGTGAAATGGAGGGAAAGGAAAAAGAACAAAGAAGTTTTGGGAATGGTAGCGGAGGAGAGAAGGCTATTGGGAGAAATCCCGAAAAGGCAGGAAAAGTGGATGTAGGGCGTGCTGAGTAGCAATGGATTGTTGAAGAATGTGAGAGAGGGTAGAATTTTGGGTAATCGAAGTATACGGAGGAAGATATTAGGTTTGCTGGACGTAATGAAGGGTGAAAGAAAATATGCGGAAGTGAGGAGTGGGTTATTGTAGGGGGTGTTCATCCTACGTTAATAATGCTTACATAGGTATATCCTAATTTTATTTCTATACTTAGAATAATTGGGAATTTTATAATTTATTTTTAATAATAAAGAGGATTACTATATTTCAGTGAGTTTAAATGAACGTAAGGGCTTGTCAATAATAGAGTAGATATTTATGTTTTGACCTTTGTGTTATTTACGAATGTTTAATAAATGTACTTTCTTTTTCAGTTAAAGTAGTAAACCCGATGACTTTAATTATTAATTATAATGCTCGAGAAATTCCTTTCCTTACCCTGAGATGACAAATCCTTGCACTCTGTCTCCGGTATTGTCTTATCCGATCTCGAGTAACGGAGGTTTTAGGTAACTCGACAGAAAATGGCGACACGTCGAGCTCTAACAAAAGCACGCACATGTGTATGTTGGCCTTCCTGAGTGCGTGCAAGAGAGAGATGTATCGTTTTTTCCTCTCTCCCTCACCCATGGTAGGAGGGAGATGCAAGAGGAGGGAGGTTTTTGTGGTGGTGAGAGAGAGGCGAGACTGGTGACAGACAATCGTTGTTTGTGGTATAGGACGGCGTCTAGCGCTTGATGGAGACGTGATAGACCGCCGTCCATTTTAGTGGGCATGACCTGGCGGAGATGAAGACAGCGGGTTTGAGATTATGCATGGGAGGAAGTATTTATGTGGGGGTGTGGGAGTGATTTGATAAGGAGCATGTAGAAGTTGGCAATGAGGCTGTTTATAGACCAAGGAGATTGCCGCAGGGAAAAAAATATCTCTCTATGCCTAAGCTACTGCATTGCTTACGGAAATTGCCGCAATTATTTTTAAAACTCACAGGAATCTCTTATTCGGGTACTGCTTTCAGTAAAAACGTGTTTGGGATGCGAGTTGTTGGTAAATATACATTCCAAGGAGCATAACTTTCACGACTCTGCAATAGTAAGTGGATAGGCGTAATTTTCATTTCCTCTGACTTCGCTCTACGAATTCCCTTAAGTTATATCCTCTACTGAGATAAAGTTTCCATGAATAAGAAAATGTTGTTTGTACGTTTAAGATGAAATTTTTCTCCCCCAATCTAAATAATCTTACATAAATGAATACGATGCGTAGAAAGTTATCAATTAATGCCACATCTCTAAAAGCATTATATCATTGTTTGTATTATTTTTAGTGTATATTTACATGCAATTATAGGAATCAATTTAGAGCACCTCATGTGCAAGAAGGAGAAAAGTTAGTGGTGGCTATTTTGATTTACATTCACGCCAAGGTTAGAGTGATAAAATATTTAGTTGAGAAAAATCTAATTGAGTGTCGTGATTTGACTTTAAATGCAGTCACTGTAGTTTTACTTTTTAACATATCGTGACTACAGCAACCACTTCTTTCCTAAATAATATAATGGAGACTGGTTAGTTACTTAAATATTTTCTTATTTATATAATTATAATTAACATCCTCAAGTGATACTCATACCATTAGGCTAAATTCCACAACTGTCATTTACCCACCCATTTAGTTAATATTCTAAGTAGCTCGAAAAAATGAGCATTTATGAGCATTACACATTACTATTTTTTGTTATTTTTGTTTTTTTTCCTGGAATAATAATATTCGGACAGTAGAAGCCAGGTTGGTGCGTCATTACGCATTTAGATATAGTTATTTTTTAGTTATATTTATATGTTTTTCGTGGTGGAGATGGACTGATCTGTTAATTTAGATACAGTTGTTCCGTGGAATACTAAATAATTCAGTGGAGCACGAGGGTGTGTGATTGCGCTATTTATTTCTTTGTTAAATCTTCTCTGAATTCCAAAATTATTTCAAACCTGCGACGACGTTGAAAAGGATGTTGATGTGATGGGGTATCCTGAGAATTGATGCTATCTCGATGATAGTGCCCCCGCCTAGTGAGGTCCTCCCGACGAAAATTCTCCGATCCATGCATCCATCTCTTCCATTTCCCCCTTCCCCGCCTCCTTACTTCCCGTAGCCCTACCCGGCTCCTTTTTATCTCTCTCGTTGCAAATTCCTCACACGCATACTCTCCGTCTCCCCGCATCTTTCTCATTGTCCTCTCAGTCTCCTTGCCCATCGTCCTTATCCTCTTCCTCCCATTGAATCAATTTCGGCTAAAATGCACCTCCCCGCTCCCCTATATCCTCCGCCCGTCCCCCAAAACGACAACGCCGCAGTCCACCAACCCCTCTCCTTCATCTCATCCCCATCCTTTCCTCCATCGCCCCCCCCCCCCCCCCCCCCCCCCCCCC
>LYUA01000010.1:308583-319571 GCA_002093875.1 Calopteryx splendens
ATATATAATTCATAAGTCATTTTATTAGCAGTTTTTTCCCCTGCAGCTTCAATAGTAAATGGAATTAATTTATTGAAGCATTTCCTTCTTGATTGAAGGACATATTTCATGATGAGGAATTTTTTAAACGCGTAAAACGTTTGTACAGTATATTTTATTAGTAGGTATCTCATTTGATTTTTTCATTCTTAAAGTAAAATTTGAAACGAATATTTAAGCTGAAGAATAACGAATTTTCGGCGGAGTAGCTTCTCAACGTGTGTTATGCTCTTTAGTGGAGGAAATTACGGGAAAAATGCGTAGCAACTCAGAGGGGCTAAGTAAGGTGTCTTCCTCCCCGAGTCCAAAAGTGGACTAAAGATAGGCGAAAGCAACGGTAAACCACTGAAGTAAATTCCCAAGAGAGAGTTTCTTTGAGCAATGATATAGATAATTCACACCTGGAGGTAAAATAGACCCTCAGTTGGATCTCCTAATGGAATAGTACAATAATATGCTTTATCAGACACAAAAAGTGAATAATGAAGGAAGACTAAAATAAGGATTTGGAATGAGAGAAGTATTTTGAAAGAAGAAAAGCTCAAAAATCTGAGGATAGAAAATATTATAAATTAAATGGATGAGATATGAGTGAATGAAGTCAGATGGAAATCCTCTCGGGAGAAAGTTTAAAAATTTAATTTTTTTCTCTAGTTGAGTGAAAATAAATTGTTAAAGAATGTGATAGAGGTTAGATTATTTAGGTAGGCGTGGAAGAGGGAGTTAGAGATTAGGCTTAATTTTGGGTGCAAGAAAGTATGCGATAATAAAGAAAGGGTTACTGTAGAGGGTGTCCATCTGATACGTATCTTAACGGGTAAATTACCAGTACTAAAAGTTTGCGATGGAACAGTGCAGGCTTTGAGTAATGTAATTAATAAAATAAAGATTATTGTATACAGGATGATAGAGTGGTATAGTGGCAGGAAAAGAGGCTGAGAAGATATCAAAACATTATTTAGCTGTTCAAGTACACGTCCACGCGTGGCCATGAGGACGAGGAGGTGGAATACGTGTATGGTAAATCAGAATAAATAATGAAGACGTGGATGGTGCAACGTTGTGATGAAGGTCAGGAATGCGAGAGTAGTAAAAGAGGGGGTTGACGGAGCTGTGACCCGGTATGTTCTTGGGAGGAAAAATGTTGAAAGTGATTGACTGATCGAATTCAGTAAGGTAGAGAAAACGATAGAGGCCGACGACGGATTATCATAAAGATCTAATGATACAAAATGGGATACAGGGCAAAGGGACCTTGCATAACTTAAGATATATTTTAGTGAAATGAAAGAAAGTATAAAAAAGGGCAAGACTCTTAAGATGAAAAATAAAACTATAGCACGTTATCAGAGAACATAGGAAAGAAACTGTCAAAGAAAGAGGCTTAACGGAAAAACGTAATGCGATAGAAAACACATGAATGAGCTAAATTGAATAGGGATAAATTAAATGAAAGAGCTAAATGGAATACGAAGACGTGAATTTAAATACAAAAAGGTAAGATATATCACTTTGTATGGAAAGGAATGAGGAGCAAATTATAAAGAGATAAAAGAAAAATAGAGAAAAGCACTAGTACTCAAGGAAGAGAGAGGGTGTCTATAAGATGGCAAGATTATATAGTTTTATAAAATAGGAGGGAAAACTAATGATATCTTAAAGAGAAGAAAGAGGAAGTAGAAGAGGATATCGTGAGAGAGAATATATGAAAGTTAAGGAAGTAGGAGCCGCTATAAAGAATATGAAGAATAGTGGAACAGCTTAAATAGATGATAAACCAATTGAGTTGTAATGATGTTTGAAGGAGAAGAATTGAAAAATAAAACAATTTTTAAATTAAGTGTACAGGAATGAAAAATGGTCTGAAGACTTTTAAAAATGGAAATTATCTTATTATTAAAAAAAGGATCTAATAAATTCGGGAAGAGTTGGTCGATTAGTTTTATCGAGCATGCAGTAATGATCTTTTGTAGAACAATTAATTAGAAAAGGCAAAAGTAATGAAAGGGAATGTGGTACACGATCAGATAATTAGACGAGTAATGAAAAGGGAATATCTGATAAAATATGCGTTTGCTAAATGGTTCATTAAAGGGAAATCCAAAGAGGAGAATACGCAAGGAAATGGTAAATATCACAAAGAAGAAGGGTTTATGTCGACATTAATGGAGAATATGCACTTGGATCCTTCAGTAGCACACCACCTATGATATTGATGACTATGTATCATATTTTGTTTAAGATTTTATATTATTTTCCCCCTTAGTGAAGTAATAAGTACACATAATGGAATAACAATTATTTACCCAAAGCTCTTATAGCTGTAATGGCCGCCAATATTAGTTATTGGTATGGTCACCGATACTCGATAGATCCAGTGTTAGAACCCATAAGTAAGGTAATCTACTCAAAGTCTGATGCTCATTGAGGTTAATACGAAACGTTTTACCTTAGTGACTCCGGAAATATAGGTGGAATGAGGTAAAAAGTAATATTCAGATAGCAAACGGGAAACTATATTCAATATCTTTCCTGAATTAAACCATGCTCAATGTTGCTCTATACCTATATAAAACGATACCTTGACTAGTGTACACATAATTTCCGGCAATTAATGAAGAATTGAAGTAAGACATGATAGGATTGAGCTATTATATATAAGCTATGTATGAGCTAATATATATATAAGATATTAGTGATAATTGCAGAGTAGAGGCAGACTACGTGGTGCAGCAGAGGGTCAGAACGGGAAACCGGGAGAAGTGTTATAAATGCAGAGATTTAGAGTAAAGAAAAATAAGTGATAAGATAATAACATTAGCTGAGGAATAGAGGAGCGTGAGTTTATTTCGTATACGATAAAAGTAGTCATAATGCATGGATCCGCAATTGTAGTCTAGGGATTGAGGTAAACGGCTACTAAGATGAAGATCATTTTGGGTTCAAGTAGGGTAAGCGCGCGATGGCATATCGTAAAGGGAGAATTATTAAATAGTAATATAGACCGGTTGTGGTTTTTTAAATTTCCTGATTTAGAAAATAAATTCAGATGTAATTAAGATGATAATTTGATGAAACTATTACAGGAAGTGGGAGTATAATGGAGAGATTGGTACGTATTTGATGCTGCTGCTCAATCAGACTATGGAAGTAAGAGTATTTGAATGAAATTTGTTTAGGGGCAGTGATAAACCCCTCGAATATGACACAGTTATCCGTTAGAACCAAGATTTTAAACATAGATACTGATAACATGATAAGATAATATAGGTAATTTATAGATAGTATGTGATGATTATTATATATTAGCGTAGGTTGGGAGGTTTTTGAAATGTGGGTGTGGAAAAGGATGGATAAGAAAACGAACGAAGAGGTTCTGCGCATGACAGGGGAGGAGAGAAGGCTATTGGGAGAAATCCACAAAAGGCAGGAGAAGTAGATGCAGGGCATACTGAGTGGCGATGGATTATTGAATACTGTAATATGAAGGAGAATTTTGGGTAAGCGAGGTAGAAGGGGAAAAGATTAGGCATATTGAATGGAATGGAGTGGGGAAGAAAATATGCGGTTATGAAGAAAGGGTCATTGTAGAAATGGGTCTTTCAGAAACCTACCTTAATCCTTAGATAACCATTTAACCATTCATAATAATAATGGGATTATTTCATGTTTTCATTTTCATATTATTTCTAATTATTCTAACCTTTGTAATCTTAAATTGCTGCAGAGTTCCTTGCAGCTAAGTGAAATCACTGATCAGTTAATTGAAAATTCTTAATTTCTTGTCAATGAAAAAGGGTGAGAAGTCATTTTACACTGTATATATTGTATTTCTCTTTTATAAAATATTGTTTCTCGAAAAAAAGCGTCAAGAAAACTAATCTTTAAGTTAAATCATATCGATATGCTATTTTAAAGGGAAATAGAAATTATAAAAGAATCGGAAATTTTTACAGCCGTTTTAAATTTATGGTATTATTTTATTGCACATAGAATCTTTCCTCTTTAGTTTTAAAGGTTGTATTTAAATCAAACGCACTTGGCGCCGTTTACGGCACTTGAAAATACACATCCTTCCGCCCAAAAAAAGCACTATCCATTTATGAGTACTGTGTTATCTAATGCAAGCGTATATGCCTTGATGGTGTCAGGATTTCAAAATTCCTTTCCTTTATTTTACTACTACCGTTTGAACGTACTATAGTGAACACATATGGTTCGACACGTCTTTTTAAAAGATTTTAGGAGCAGGATGGGTGTGAGTAGTAATAATCTTCAAAACACGCTCCTTCCATGCCTACTTATCATCCAAGGTCGGACAAGGTTTTCTTACGAGGAACCTTCTAGCGGCTCCCACTAAACCCTTCCTAAAAAAAGATAAGGGAATCCAGAGTATCGTCTGCATGAACAGGAACAGCCCTTTTAGGAATGGACGATTTGGGGTTCTATATAAAAATTCTTTTAAGGCCATTCCAGGACCTGTGGGTTAGACGTCAATTTCGGGGGAGGGTTGAGAAAGTCATCATCGGAATATCTTGGTATGGAGAGGGAAGTACTGTCCGCCAGGTCCATCCCCGTGAACGATAAGGTAAGGAGAATGAATTCCTCCAGCTCGGGAGTGCTTTTGTATTAGCCGCCTACTTCGGTATATCTTAGAAGAGAGGCGGTCCTTATGAAAAGCTGTCTCTCTTTCAATTGCGCTTAAGATAAGATACGAAACACAACTTAGACATTTGAGGGACTTATCCGTCAGCAATAAGTTGTAACGGGAATTCGTAACCATAGGCTTGTGCCGTAGGTGGTGAGCGCGTCGTTCAACGATTTCGTGATAAACATTTCGTCTTAACGTCGTGTTTATAATGTTATGTATAATGCGTTTTAATTTTACGGAAGGGTGTTAAAAAGCACGAATGTGAATTATTTTCAATTCTCGTTATACCACACATTTTGTTATGTAATTTCCGTAACAAATTTTTATTATATTTTTAACCTAGTAGCTGCAAATAATATATCACTTCAACTGTGAGGAAATATCAAAAAAGATGTCCCCCTCTATCCTTCGAGATCGGCGCAACTCTGTGCTCATATGCACGGAAAATATGTTGCCTTAAACTATTCACCGAAGTCCCGCTAGATATTATTAATTTTAGTTGACTCATTTATACCTTAGGAGGAGAACTTAGTTTCAAATGGATGAAATGCAGATATTTATTGACTAGCTGTCAAACAGACCTTATACTCAAAGCATTAATTTAGTCGTTACGTGGTCTTTGAGTGGTCATCTCCATTCAGCGTTGCATTATTGATAGGATATTAAGGTACCCAAATGAAATTAATGTTCATATGATATCAATATATCTATTTCATATTTTGGATATCAATGTCATTATGAGAAAACAGGATATATTTTTTTATACTCAATTTCAAGTCTACTTATTTAATATTTAGATTTCAAAGGTAAGTTTTCAAAAGTTTAGATAGTTATTATGTTTACCTATTGTGTTTTGCTAAATCCCGTAAAATACTTTATTAAAATATTATTATTCACGCCAAGGTATGATTGAAATACATGCTATTCGAAAATTAGCTGACATTTTAAGTACATGCTAGAGTAAAATTTTGCACTCTAGTGTGCATTTTAAGTGTGTAATTTAATAGTGCAATTTTGCAGGTACAATCGTCTTTAATTAGGTGTATTTTTACAAGAGAAACTAATAATTTTGACAAAATAATTGAGATAGAGAATCTGATCGTGATCAATTTCTGTTTCTATGGGCTATTTGGTTCATTCCAAATTTATGAATCATTCCTTGATTTGTTAAAAAACGTCTTCAGGTTGATTAATTTGTTTTTCCCTTGATTTTAAAACCATTGCTGGTTTATTACAACGTTCGTAAAAGTGAGTCAACATTCTAAACTAGATAATTTCTTGCTCTGAGCGATATGTATGTGTTTTACCAACTCACGACGATACCATGGCGTCAAAGATTGCCTAAAATTTGGATCTCCAAATATTGCTAGGGAATGGCACCAAAATTCACGCATGAAAATATTTTAAGTAAATACATGAGAGAAGAATTCGCGAAGAGGATCCTAAATGAGATTTCTTTTCACGCGACTGCAGCCAGACTGATGAACACTCACTATGCCTAAAAGAAACCTTTCCCTTCTCCATTCCTCAGCTGCAAAGAATGAGGGCGTCCTTTTCCTCACTTCGCCGCCGAAGCCGTCTCGAGACCTCTCCCCTTCCCTCCGCGACGCGGTAGACCCATCCCCTCCACCCCGACCGGCTTCCCCCAGCTCCCGTCTCGGCTACAGGGTTGCTTTCTTCCCTTCAGCTATTTTGATTCCATTAACCCTTTCATTTACGCAAGCCGTGTACTACAACGCAGTTTCCCTCCTCCCTCTCAATCCTCCCCCCATCCTCCTTATTCATCTTCGCTTCCACTCAGAATCTTACTGCCGTTGTTATCTCTCTTCTTCCCATAGCTTCCCTTACTTCTTAAGACATGTCCACCTTCCTGCTAAACCCATGACTGCCCGACCTAACCTTCCTCTCCTTCTTGAACGACTTCAATTTTTCCCATCCTTCACTATCACGCTCCGCGTAAAAAAGACATTTAGGAGGATATTTATTGTTCATTTTAATTTCTTTTTTTATTGTTATATCAGCGCGGTGATGGTGGGGCGAGAGTTGCCATCCCTACCCGATTATATGCCAGACTACCCTCCTCGTTTCATCCCTCCTAATCTTCCTCCCCCTCATGTTTCACTCCCCAGTCCATCCCTCGTTCCCCAAACACCCCTCTAGCATGACCCTACAAGGTTTTCCGGGTGACATAGTCTTCAGAGTTCTGGATTACGCTGTCCCCTGAGGTCTGGGAGGCCTATACGTGTGGGAAGGGGGTTTTGGAGAAGGCGGGTTGTGCACCTATTACTGACCGCCTCGGACCTAGCCCTCCCTACCCCCAGGGCGAAAAGTCCTTTCACTCAGAGATTTGGCCGGGCGTGTGAATAAAGAGGACTTAAATTGCATTATTTTTTATATCTCGCCGCTTTTATTCCCGCTATCCTGCGCTGGTTGGATTAGCCTATACAAAGGAATCTGACGAGTTAAAAGTTGAGGAAAAAATGTCTAACTAGACGGTGACCTAAAATTGACCAGATAAGCAGCGTTATGAGAACAATGAAAATTGAAATGGGTCAGTGATTTTTATCCGCTGTCACATTCTTAATTTTACCTTTTCGTGATATTCTCATTTTAAATAAACATTTAATACCTTTTAAAGTTCAGAGAAACAGTTTTAAGGTTATAACTCCAACCTTTCTCAACCATTTTCTAGCGGTGTTTTTGTAATGAATGTGATTAAGAGATTCCCAAGTCATTCATGTCAAATTTATTGTTAAGATGCCATATTTATCCGTGAATAGCATTAATGTACATTTAGCGAACGGAATTAATTTTCCCGTTATCAGGAAAGAAAATTATTCTGGTATTATATTTTCAAAAGCCATTCAGTTGTTATAATTCTAAACTATATAAAATATTATTACGAATGTATATAAAAAATCACACTAATCTACCCGAAGGTCGGTTTGGTAGTTGAGGGTAGAGCTCACCCAGTACTAAGTAATTCACCTGCTGACCTGGTACCAATTAATGGTATACAGTATGGGTGAAGCTGAGGGTGTATCCGGAAATCGAACACGGGGCCTCCGGTCAGCAGTCCAGCTCTCTAACCACTGAACTACCACGCCTAAATGTATACATATAAATATATGTATTATATATATATATATATATGTATATGTAATATATATATACATACATGTATATATATATATATGTGTGTGTGTATTTGTGTATATGTATGTATATATATATATGAGGTGCCAAGACTTGATTAAGGTAGCGCACAATTTAACACCCCGTATTCAACACTGTACGCGAGAAAGTTTTCTAATTTTGAAAATGTACTACCCGTTAGTTTGGTATTCACCCGTATTATTATTATTATTATTAACAGCTTATTAATCCAATAAACACACATTTAAGAAACAACTATGTTCTTCTCTGGGAAGTCTCATCACGTCATTTTTCAACTTTACGCCTTGGCTTGGGCTATAAAATGGGTCTCTTATGCACGGTGTGACCCGCTGCACATCACTATCTACCATTGTGACGTCGGAGCAATTTTATGCGCTATAAAAACACCGCCCAGATGGACAAGCTTCCAACCTGCCATCCAGCGCTGGAAAGCCTTTTGCTTTCTCAAGTTTTCGGTCATATGGTGACTGAGGAATATCTTAGACCCTACATCCGGTATAAACGTTTTTTCTTCTAACTTTAGAGAAGGTTATTAAATTTCCCTTTTAGTTTCTTTAGGCATCATTCATCGCCTAGTGATAAAATCCATTTCTAGTTTACAATACTACTACTTATTCTGAGTAATTTAAAAATAGCCAGGCACCTTTTGCATGCAACCTAGTTCCTCAAGGTCTTATTAATATTTTCAAGACATCTTCGGCTACTTGCACATATGTATTTGTAAATGTAGTCCTGAAAGCGTTTTAAAGATAAGGAATGGGAGAGAGTAGACCTATAGGTAAACTTAAAAATATGATGACATATTTTCATTTGGTGTGCTCTCAATAATTATCTTAGATTACGCAAAGTCTTCTTATTTTCCACTATAATGGAGTGTGTTTGGGTCATATTGTAGCCGGAAAACATTGGTAGTAATTTTTATTGCGTTATTTTCATGGGCTCTAAATATTTCAGGCCTTTCAAATTTGAGTGGAGCCATCATCAACAGCGGTCGTCGACCCATTACCTTTTTTCTACTGCTATCCATTCATTCCTCCTATCGGCTTACCTCTTTGGTGGCTTTAAGAATATTTCTTCTATTTCACTTAACGGTTCGGCATCTTCCTCTATGGTTCGTATGTACTTCCGTCAACGTTAATATCTCTGAAGAGCTTTTCCCGTTTTTTTCCATTTCAAGTAGAATTTCAAAGATAACTCTGACAATAAGCCTTGAAATGTATGTGAAACAAAATTCGAGTTAACCTCCACCTCCCCCCCCACAATCAATCATCCAGAATTTGGAAGGAAAAAATTTTGTTGAAAGTTATATATGTAAGTTTATAGTTTCAGACCATTCAAGCGTCAGGAATAAATTCAAATATCTTTCCTGAATTAATTTTTCCGAGAAAAAGAGAAAATGGTAGTGGGGAAATGATGGGAAAAATAGGAAGGTGAAAAAAATAAATGTATTGGAGATACAGGCGGATAAATTGCAAATCAAGTTGCATTATCAGTTGAGTTTGATAGCGATCACCCGGTAACGCCAAGAATAGGCGACTCCTATGACAGGCACCGTTGATATATCTTTAAACTGAAAAAATGAAATGATTGGAATCGAATACATTTATATTATGATAAATTTTTTCTATGGAATCGCATGTTTCGTAAACGTCATTAGTCCTAAAAATATTGTGCTTCCTCTCTTAAATATTTCTCATATTCTGAAAAAAACTGTTTAGGGTTTAACAGCAAATTTTAAATTCTTGATCAGACTGCCATAAAAAGTGCTGATATTTTTGTCAAAAGAATTATGAAAATTCAACTGAAAGCTGTGGAATACTAAGTCTACAATTAATTCTCACCAGTTAACTGTTGATATTTTACAGTGACTAAAAAATTTAAGTAAAACTGCTCAATTTCATCAGTAACTCTTTAAATTTTAGCAGTAGCTGTTATCAATAATTTTTAACAAACGGCAAACATACGGACTGCAAAACAGAAATTTTTTCAAGTGCGTATGTCCCCGGGATTATTACAGCGTATCGGAGAATGCCGCAACCAAACATCGTCACGGTCTCCCTCAGGGATGAAGCTTGGGACCCGGACGTGAGTGTGATTTGGGGGGTGGGGTGTTTGGTTGCCTTGGGGCGCCCCTTCTTTCCCCACTCCCAAAGCGCCCAATTGTCTCGCGCGGCACGCTAGCTTTTCGGTACGGCTTCATTGCTTGCGGTAGGTCGGAAACGAGTGGTTTCCAGAAGGCGAAGTGATGATGAGGACCCAGGTGGGGGAGTGGGTGCTAGAGTGGGCTCGGCGGGGGTGAATATGACGTGGGGAGGGAGGGTATGTGGGACGTGCCGTGGTAAAGAATTGAGTGGGAGGCGGCGAGGGCCTGGCTGCTTTTTGTGTTGTCGAGGGCACTTTAAAAAAATTCCCCCACTCCGCTACCCCTCCACCCTCTCTCCTGAAATAAAAAAAACCACCTTTCTCGTCCACCCCGTCACACCCTCTCGAAACCTCGGGGTTGAAGGGGAGTTTGGGCCTTCGGCGCCCGCATAATCACCGACCGCGAGCGAACCACCTCGTTAAGCGCCGACCGGGAGGGGGCGATCGCTCCGGGCCATCCACACTCGCAGATACGTACGTCAAGCGGCGATTTTCGTTGGTGTGACATGGGTGGCAGGGACCGATGACGAGGGGAAATTGGGAAGGGAACGAGAGGGGTACATCGGAGATTTTCCAGTTATGTGGAGCGCGCGCTTTACATGGTTGCACGGCCAGGGGTCACGGTGGTGGGTTCCCTGGAGTGCCTTTCGGATCCCGCTCCGTGGTGAAAAAACGTATCTAATAGTATAGATTGATTTTTCTCTTTGCGAAACTGTTCTCGAATCTTCTAGATCTCCCGTTTCTACGGCTCCTATCAGAGAATCAGGGGACATGTTCTTTCCCTTTAATGAGTATTTTCTTGATGTTTCTCTTCTTCTCATCCTTCACTTTACACGCATTACCTTCTTTCTCTAAGATTACAATATTTCATAAGTTAGCATGACCTATGTGATACTGAAAGTGGAATTCGTGGAGTGGAATTATTTTTTGTGAGTATAAAAGTATGTAATACATTCCACAAGTAACTGCAAGATAACTG
>LYUA01000010.1:342896-359891 GCA_002093875.1 Calopteryx splendens
GAAAAAGAGCGTGACGCCAAGAATCCGATTTACTGTCTGCAGAATTTTCTGTGCGTGGTGCGCATAAAGAAGTTTAAACTTCAAAAAATCAAAGTAATGAACTCGAAGGTCGGTTTGGTAGTGCTCACCCGATACTAAGACCAACGGCGTGTGAAATACACACATCAGGGTAGGAGGGACAGTTCCTTTCCTTGCGTTAAAATTATTTTACGAATTAGGGATAAGATTTGTAAAGCCACTATAAAGTAAAATTCGTGATACCTTACTCCCTTGTATGCAATGTATCCTATCACGCCGATTAATTTCTTCTCGCTTTCGAAGCGTTCCGACGTTCTTCCTTCTTACAACATATTTCATCCTCATCTCTTCAAGGATTAGGTTCTCTTTGAACCTGTTCCGGGACCCATTTCACTCTTGGTCTTCCGACATCTCTCTACCCCTCCAGTCTATATTCCATTGCTCGCAATGGTAGCCTGCAGCTCGGCATTCTTCCCAGATGTTCGCACCACCTTCTTTATTTCCTCTTAGTTTGTCCAGCAATGGTTCCACCCCAAGTTTTTCTTATGTCTACATTTCTCTTTTTGTCTAAGATGATATATCTTAGAGTGCTTTTCATGAACTTCATCTCCACTCCCTGGATTTTCATTTTGTCTATTTTTCTTTTAACTTTTGATTCGTCGCATATATTTAAGATGCTAATTTCTCCCAATTTCTTTTTAAGTTTTTCTGCTCTTAAACTTTTCCCCAGTAACTTTCTCCCTTCCGGTACAATACCTGGCATTCCTAGGTTCGTTTGCCGCTCTGTCCAGGTTTCTTCTCTGCATTTCTTACGGCCCTAATTTTCTGAAAATCCAAGCAACGGCGACCATTCTATTGCCTCCGAGATTGGGTTTCGTAAAGATACAATGCTGCGATAAATATCAAAATTATCTCTTATATTATATTTTTATTTCGGGTCCTTGTCATCAACAGTCATTCTTAATCCTTCATTTGATAACTTAATACTTATTATGTCGTAAGTTGTATAACCATTTGGTCCAAAATATCTACTACATAAAAACTCATTAAGTTAGTTATCCATCGGCTATAATTGCAGCTACAAATCAACGCGGGAGGGCGCCAATTTAGCATAAAGTGGGTCCCGTGTAAATGGTGGGTATGTACAGCTATGGGATCTAATGCGATGATATTTTTTAAAGATTCTACTTTCGCTTTTACTCTCTACTATTTGTGGCATTCCCACTTTCCATTCCAAACTTCCTTTATTTCTTTCGAATACGTTCGCCTCTTCCGTCCGTTCCCCTCTGCTATTTTATGCCTCTTCCTGTAACTTCCTTCTTCTTTTACCGACCCTATTCCAGTTTCTTCTCTTTTGATAACCCTCATTCATCCTACCCCAAGAAGGCCATCCCATTACCCTCTCTGTTTATCCCCTTCTGCCGTCCTTCCTCATGCGTTCCCAGTCTTCTTATTATCCAGTAACCCCTTCTCTTTGCTTCTCCTCGGCTTATTTCACTCTTATAGTATTTCCTCCTCGTAGTTGTTTTTTATTTCTTTCCTATATTGCTTCTAGAAAAAAACGATCGTCAGCAAAATATTTTATTCCTTTATCCCCACCTTTTAGCCGGTCGTTACTATGCAACTTCTTCACTGGGAATATTCACCCAAAGTATTCTCCTAAATTTTGAGTAAGAACGTAATAAATTCATCTTTTTATAATGAGGAAATTTGCATTTTAAAAATCGTTTTCGTTTATTTATCGTATAGAGGTGATGGTGGATTTCGTCTCAACCTAGCAATCGGGCACAAATAGGACAATATTAAAATTTATTGAGGTTAGATTACCCCATCAAATCACAGTAATCAACCGGAAGGTCTGTTGGGTAGGTGAGGGTGGAGCTAAGCCGAGTAGGTACTAAACCCAACGGCGTGTGAAATTCACACATCAGGGTAGGGGGGTTCCAGTCCAGCCAGTTCCTTTCCCTGTACCGCCTGTGATTTCCCAGGATGACATAGTACCCGAAAAATGGTACACAGTTTGGGTGAAGCCGAGGATGCTAATAAACGTCACCCAGAATTGATCCCGGGCCCACCGGTCAGTAGCCCAGCGCTTTAACCACTGGACTACCACGTCCCACAGAATTCCCACTATCGCAAGGTTATTCACATATGGAATTCATGGCGGACTAGAAGGGACGCATGAACGATCACAGAGTATTAGAAATCCAATTGTTAAAATACGTACTTAAACATTATCAGTTATTCACTGTAATGCCAACAATATACGCAGGATATTGTTCTTTGTATGGTTTCCGTATTTTATCAGGGAATAAGTTGATGCATAGACATAAGAATATCTCACTTTTTTTAACGAATAAGATGGAATTTAAAATTAATAGCAAGGAATAATACTACAGACGAATGACATTGACTCCACCGATCATAATTACCCTGCAGTGCAATATTTCTATGGAATATAATGGATATGAGTATAACTTGTACCGAAACGTTAGGTGCAGCCATCACTGTTTTGAACAAATTAAACATATTATATTTTTATATTTCTTATATCTCTTCTCATCGATATTCCCTCCGAAAAATTATACACCCTTTATTCAGTTGTCCCACTGGTATATGCTTTGGCTTTAGTTTATTAATCAAATTTTATTTTCTGGTGAAAATTTTCCTCAAATAATAAATTTGTCGGCACATATTTTTAGATTCAAAATGGTTTTAAATTTCACGCCTTGTTTAAGAGATTATCGTAAATTATGTGTAGCGTAATTTGTTCTTTATATATATACCTACCCTAGCCTTCTCAGCCTGTCACTTTCCTTCATTAAAAACTGCGACCAACAGGAATTTCGCTGTAGCTCATTTAAATGCAGTAATGGAAGCGGAAACCTTTGTAATATGCATTTCAAAAAGGTAAAAGTTTTTGTAGTTCATGAAACGTTTTCATCATGCGTGTTTTGATTATACCTATTACTAAAATAAATGACAAAATATATATTTTTTATAGTACTTAGTACTATCTGCCGACGAGTTAAGTATCATCACGCTTAGGTACGGAAATTACATGCTTTCCATGCTCATAATAAGCATTTATGTGTGTATGTGCATAAATAGTAAAATATTAAGATTGCAATCTCATTGTATTTACATCAACATCCTAATTCATTCTGCCAATAAAGTATGCAATCAATGTGACACCATCGTGCAATTTTTTCGTCCAGATAATTTTCATAAAAACAATAATGACCAATCTTTGTTGTGGTAGGGCGAAGCTTTAGGCGTGTAACATGGAATCAGAACGTTTTATCAGGGTCGTGGTTAGCGGGCACTTTGGTAACTTGGTGCGCGGATGTTGTTAGCTACATGTACTTTTGGGACTCTAAGACGCTGCAGGGAGAGGAAGGGGAGGAGTGGAAGGGATGGATAAATGCATTATGCGTGAGGAGGGAGGCACCGAAAGTTTGAGGAAGGAAGACGTCGAGGCTTTAGGGAAAAGGGCGAGAGCGAGGGAAAGGGACCATGGCGTATCTCATCCGCCTCACGAAATCTGCTCGTCATTTCCACGCAAGACCTTGACCTTCAGAGGCCAATATTTTGCACCCTAATAACAGTTACCCTTAATCCTTCACGGACAATGTCAATCCCTGGAAAAGGAAGTGGTGTCCATTTAAGGTTTGGTGTAGCTTCCTTCGAGGAAAGAGTTCCAAATTGTGGATTTTTAGGTTTTACAGTCTTCTTTAAACTTTTTCTCTTGGTTTTTTAGCCAAAAATGGAGGGTAATGTAAATGCATGGCATTTGAATAATGCGAAAGTTATGTAGGACTTAATTTTATTTTTTCCGAGTAGGTACAGATATCAAATTAAATGCTGCTACTTATTGTGCTACGTATTGTACGTGACAGCGTTTTCCGCACGTATTAATACACATATTAGTATTATCTCATCTTGTAAAATCCTATTTAATTAATTAAAATATTGGCTTTAACCTTTTTCAGAACTTTGGGCCCAATTTATACAATGTGAATCAGAATTCAGGAAGGTGTACTATTCTCTGAAACTTAAGGATATAAACGTTTTTGCATTAGAAGATGTGGTACATTCACCTTCAAATTATCAAAGAGGTAATACTAACATAGTTACTCGATCTATTATGTAAACCTTTTTTCAGTTACGGAACAAATACTGTGAGTTATTAATCAATATAATATTTTATGTCCTATAATCAATTAAATTACTTTAATTGATTAACTCTCATTGAATGTCTACAAAAGGAATTACTGCATTGTTCAGCTGAAAATGTAGTCTAAGTAAACGTAATCTGAAGTTTTATATGAAAGTTCTAATAATAACTAATTTTTAGTATTTGGCACCTGCATGGGTTTAAGATATAATTTCCCGGAAGGAAAACTCTCAATAATATAATTTAATGTGGTACCAATAGAAAAAAATTGCTTTGGATTATATATAGACCAAAAGTTAAGGTAGATTTGTGAAAGTAGGCATAAATAAGTTTAAAACGATTTGTCTCCGAGTAATTTCCTGCCATTAGGTTTTTTTTAATTTGTGCTACTTAAAAAAGCTATTTACCCTAAAAACCATATCTACTCTGTTGTTGAACCATATTACTCCGAGCTACCTACCAATACAGCTCTTATTCAACGAACTCAAAGTGATCCATTCTAAAGCACACCAGTACAAGTTGAATACAGTTCATTTTACGGTGGAATTAGAATCGCATTACAAGAAAAAAAATTTCTTTCAAAGTCATAAAACTCCCACATTCTGCCTAGACAATCCATGATCTTGAGAAATAATGAGTACATCATGGAAACTTTAGGAAAACGGGCTATGATTTTGTAAGTGCCTAGGCAGTGAAGGATAATGAAGAACAATGAAGTCTTTGAGGTTCTTTTGAAGGGAAGGGGCAAATACTTCCCCATGAACTCTGCTCGCTGAGGCATTAAAACGCCCGTGCATAAAAGGAATGGCTGTTTCATGCGTTTGCGTTCGTATGCGTCCCTTAAGGAAGGAGGGGGTTTCGGAGGGTTGAGAACAGTTGGCCCAAGACTCAACTTTAAGATCCCTTCGGTGTGATGATAGCTTGCGACGCCGAGGACAGCATCTTGTGCAGCCGCAAGCTGCCTCTTCTCCTTCCTCCTTCCCATTGGCCCCGACCCTCGCACCGTTCCCTTGCTCTTCCTCCGCCCTTCATCCTGGCTTCACCTTCGAGGGAGAACGCCCCATCCCCATCCACCCCCCACTGAATCCTCGACATCCTACGCCCTCTATCCAGGACGACAAGGAAGCCTGCTCTGCTTATACCCAAAGACCCTAGATAACATCCCCTCAAGACCCCCACTTGCACCCCTTTCCACCCCTTTCACAACCCCTAACCCCTCCCCTGGACGCCTGAGACCTTTGCCCGCCTCCGTGGCTGTCGTGGGGGACTCATCCCCACTACAGATCCTCAGACCTTTAACCACTCCGTCCTAACACCCTCTGATCTATTGGAGAGGATTACCGCAAAGCATGGCTGCACTCTAGCGAAAAGTTCTCTTCTGGCAAGAAGGGGAGGGAGAGTTTTGAAGTTGAAAAATTAAGTTTTTTGGGAACTTTGGATAGGGGTAGGAATGGGGGCAGATGGAGAGACCTCAAATTAGTATTTTATACCCTCCATATTTTAACTTCATAGTATGGTGGATATTTTATGCAATAAACCTCCTTCGCTTTTTCTTCGACAGGCAAAGTCTCATGCATTACTCTTCTGATTTTATTTCCAGTCTTTTCCACGATGTGAAATGTTGCGGTGAAATTTCTCTGAAGGTTATATCGGAGCCAATACTGAGTCAGGCGGACAACTAAGTTTTAAAGCGTCATATTATGTTTTTTGAGTTATTCTCATTGTGTGACCTTGGACGTTTTGATTCGTTTGAATACTACTAAAAAGGGACTCTTGCTCTTAAAAATAATTATAAACCGTCAGATTGATATATTTCGGAGTTTGGTTGAAAAATAACGGGAAATCTCATTTACTGCAAATACTGCCTTAAGATAAATAGCACCACTCATTAGATTTTGATGTGCAAATTTATAAATGCTGTAGCTAAGCTGGCCTGTTCACCGAAGAATTGATATTTATATGTGAGCCGTTTTCTCTTATCATTACTGGGTTCCATAACAAAAATTTCAATGAACGAAAATTGCTGAAATAAAGCATAACCGAAACTATTTAACTACAACACATCAACGAAAATAATTGTCTTATATTAGGTGTTTTATATTATTTCTCTGTATGCGCAACCCAGTGGTCATTTAATGAGAAATTATTTAAAAAGTGAGAACCAATATGATTTTTTTGTCACATACTGTTATACCCTGAATTCATAGATCGCGCAAATGAACTTTTCTTCAAGTTTGCTTTTAAATTTTGATAATTTTTTAACCAAGAATGTGAAACATCAGGGCTCTAATCCATCTAAAAATTATGAAGACTAGACATATAGAAATTCGCCCCTTCTTTAGATCCGTAGGACATTTGGAAGTGTACTGTATCGTAAGAGAGGAAGATGCCGTAATAAATCTCACAGGTAAGCTTTGCAATACTCTTATCAGTTTTGGCCAAATAAACCAAACTATAACCGACTCTAAATCCGTATGCCATCTGAAGTCCTACCATGAAGTTTTGAAAGGGGATCGAAATATGTGTCTTAAAAAAACATTCAGTTTTAAAGTGCAGAAACCCATTATATCCATAGATTTGGAACTTGTTTTGTAAAGTCACAAGAGTACGTAATTGAAAAAATCGTACTGTAGGCTGTTGAGATGTTAGGGTCGTGCTATTTGCATAGCGGTTGTGTCAATTTAAAAGTTACATTCACTTGTAGATTACAATTAATAATAATAAAGCCAATTATATTGCGAATACTGAGCCTTCCGTCGATAATAAATCACTTATTTCACTAATCATCTCCCTGCATTCATAAGGTTTTTATCAGAGTGTCTTTATCTATTTATCTATCTATTTTTATTAAAAATTTAGACTGATATAGACGTCTCTCATTATGAATACATCTTGTGGTGAAGTTAACTATGCGACGTAATACACTGTTTATATTCTCATAGTAGTTATAATGACTTAAATTTACTTCTCGCTCATATTGTGTCATTTGGAGATCTCTATCCACATACTGCCATGCAAACCACCGATTGGGTGTCTGGCAGGGGATGAGTCCACACCAGGCATGCATTAAAGTAATAGCACTAATCAAAGGGATCATGCCCCCATAAAGGAGCATATGCATAAATAATAGAAAATATCTTAAAGCGTCACATTCAAGCTGTGAAGGATAGCATGCAGCTACATTTTTACATTACATGTAGGAACACATGCAAAACCAGTAGGTACCGCATACTATTGCTTCAAACAATAAAGGAAGCATGCAAATGAAGCAGATTAAGAATAACATGCATCCAAATCGTCATCGTTGCCATGACACTATATTTCCACTTACCACCCTACCTTTCCTGTCATCCATGTACGCTTTTAGCAAGATTATTATGGTTCCTAATTCTTTTCTTGTTGTGGTTCCGAATTGTGTGAGGGCACAAGGAGTTTTTATATCTATCGGTGGTGCATTCTATTTATCTTATTTTATCCGGTTGGCCTGAATTGCCGTTATGCGTGTGATTATTAATGTGTGAAATGAAATTTTTATTAAGAAAACTAATGCTAGAACTGGAAAAGGCGCGTTTTAATTTCTAGCACTTCTCTAAATTTCCAAATAACTGCTCACCCTCTTCTTCTTCCGCCCGCGTTTTCGTTGGCTCACAGGTTAAAATGCAAAAGTAGATGCTGCTAAGCATGTGGTTTTTCATTATCTTGCGTTGGTGTGCTCCTAATGGCCTCATTCAAAGGAAAACTACGTTGCCCGATCGCTGACCTTCATTCGTCATTTCATAGTTCTACCTATAGCCTCCCGATTGCACTGTGCTCTAAGTAGAGACTTCATCGAATCATCCTGGGAAAGGAGAGAACATATTAAATGCTGAGGCTCTGCCTATCTCGTTGTTTGCTTCTGGTTCCGACGCTCAAGAGCCGACTCGCCTGTGAAAGTCTCCAACCAACGCAACCGAAATTCCCACATCCCTCTCGTAAACTTTCCTTCGACGGGAGGAGCAGTTGCTTCAGTCTTCCACCGCTTGGTTGCCTCTCCTTTCTCTTGTCTTCCGCGATGTTTTTTTGTCTTCTTCCTCCACGGGCGTTATCTCCCATCGCGATGTCCACTTATCTGCAGGATACTCGTCGGGAGAGAGGGAGGGAAAATTCTCTCCTCCCCCCCGTTCTTAGGGCTTCTCCCGGGCAACGAGTGTCTTTTCCTTCCAACCCAACGACGGAGGCAACTGGACCCCCCATTCCGACCGCGCTCGATCCAGCGTCGTCCACTTGGTCTTCTCCTGAGTGTCCCTTCTTGCCCGCGTCCACTCTGCCCTCCCACGTACTTGTACGACCTCTCAGCCGCAGGGGGCTCAAGGGTGGGAAGAGCGAAAGAACGTCGAGGGGGTGGACGAGCCTACACACGCGCTCGTGGAGGCGGAGGTCGGGAGGGGGAATGAGTGTTTTTTTTTTCTTACGTCCCTTCTTTCTCCCACCACCCCACATCTGACCGTGGAGGAGCGGGAACACGCCTCCCCGCTTAAATGCAGACGCGGCCGCATGCTTGTAACACGTTCCCCCTTGCGTCACCTGTTCTGGATCATCCGTTTGGAAATTAATCTTTTGGGAAGGATATCCCCGTTCCCTTCCCAACCTCATATCTCTCTTCGTCCTCGTCCAGGGGAGGCGTATGTTTTTTAATGCGATGGGGGGATTCTTTAAAGCCCCTTTCCCGATAAAAACATCGGTTACCCCTTTCGGGAGAAACGGAGTCGGGTCCAACCCCTCGCTTCGATCACTCGTGTGTGCGTACCAAAACCGATCTCATAACTCAATCGCCACACCCGCATACGCAAGCCTTATTGGTAATTTTTTCACTATTAGGGAAGTTGAATTTGAAAAAGGAGCTTCGTCGGAATAGGATATTTTTTTCTCGCAATGGTTTAGTCATGGACCCGCATCACTTGATGGCTTCGATAATATGAAAACCAAGGAAATCGATCGCGTGAGTGGATTGCACATTCCTTTCGTGAGATGACTTTATTGCTGGATCCCTCAATTCATTAAGTCGTGATTTATTCAGATTTTGAGGCCAAAATTAAGCAACATTGCACATCAGTTTCGTTGCCGAATTAAGCAGCCGAGAAAATTCTGAAAGCTCAACCTATCGAATGCTAAGTGCTTGAAAGCGTTTCTGTACTCCTCATTAATGAGCAAACTCAAGGAGAAGTATTCTGACTAACATTGCAAAACGAGGAACAGTGAAATGAACTTTTAAAATTCGATTAATACAGTGCCATTTTATTTTCTATTTTCATGAGAGAAATTGCAAAAAGGTGCTTCTTCATTTTGTTATCTAAATATGAGAACGATTATTGGCATTTGAGAAGGTCAAGCCTAAAACAGTTGATATTACTTTCATTCATCTCGTATTGCTTAGATTCTCCATCCCGGTCAGTTAAACAAGTTTCAGTTTTTATCAAACTTTTGTTTTAATCATGTCTGTGCCTACACTGTTTACAGAGTGGCACAGCTAACTTACTAGAACGGCCTATAATATCAATTCTCTTTAAAGCTTGGACGAAAGGGTTTTTCATTCAGCACACTTTTTTCTAAACGTTCGCCTTGTTTCATTATTAATTCTACTCACTTCAGGTATTGAATTAGAAAAATTGATTTCTCCATTTTTTTATTTTATACCTCCTGTGTGGAATTTTCCTAAAATTTCTTTCATTACTACATAATTGTAACTACAACATCGAAGTATCTACAAACGATCTTTGAGAGATGATGGATTCTAATTATAGGAAATAGGTGTCGGTTTAGTCATTTTTTATTAATTCAAAAATTGTATTTCATCTCATAATCTCATAATGAAGCATTAATACTCTTATGATATTCAAGTAGAAATATATAATAAAATATATCTACTAAGACTGTTCAATAAGGAATGATGCTATTTCTTTATCAATTTACCTTTATCAATCCCCAAAATTTTGATGGTTGTTCTCAAAGTAATCCTCATTGCATGCATTTGACCGACATTTTTTTTACCTTAGAAGGCATGGTGGAAGCCATTCTTCGAAAATTCTTTCTAAATCGCCTAAGCAGTATGATGAAAAACGCTTTCCAAGAAGGTGTTTCTTCACGTTGGAATGCAGGAAAAATTCACTTGGGATTAGGTCTGGGCTATAAGAAGGATGAGGAATACATTTCACATTCATTTTCGCAGATAACCAGCCTGCTCTCAAACGCATCTCGTGCGATATTTTTAAACCATGGGTGGCTCGCAGTAAAATTTGTGGTATATCTGATAGTGTTCTTACGGTTATCTTGAACGTTATTCGGCGAATTACGGCAGCAGTGGTGTTAATGTTTACTTCCGCAGGAGCAGTGACTGAAAATCTCCGTGTCCACCTTTCTTTGAAATTGATTGTCTCCCTTTTTTAAACATTTTGGACCATATTTAAATTATTATATAGGGAAGTAGAGACACTCTGTAAGTCTAAGTTAGCTTTATAGAGGCCTCGGCTGACGATTTATGAGGGAGAAAGGAAAATTTATTTATAGCTTATTGCCTCAATTCTTCGTCGTTAACATAGGCCAACTGAATATGTTTAAAATTGCAACAGCTACCACTAACGCAACACAGGAGTCAAATCAATTAAAATAGTGCTATACATACATTGCAAATTAAGCTAATAATATAGCATAAAATTATTTTTTTACAGGATAAATTATTGGAATGAAAATGTTATGGTCGCTACGTATTGAAAAGACCTTTTACAAATTAAACTTTCCAAGTTTTTAAAGGAAATTTAATGGAATCTTGAATTGGGGATATCTTTTACCAGTTGATAAGATAGACTCTTTTCAAGCTCTCCATTTAATTATGGCCAGGTAAAAACAAGTCAAAATTTGATGGAATGACTTACACAACTTTTATAAGAATTGAATACCTAATGCTTCACATATTTCGAACAGGCTGATGGAGATTAAGGCTCGTATCTTTCCTCTCCATGCAAGAAAATGGTGAGGTGAATGAAAAAACTCTTAGTTGAATTGATGGTGAAGGTTAGCGTGAAAACCACGAGACGAATGGGTTTTGGCTCCACATCTTGTTGAACGTTTTCGGTAAGAAATAGGAGAGATGGGGTATCGATGGAGTAAACACATCTGTCGTGGGAAAGAGTGTGAAGTGGCGTAAAGGGTGCAGAGGGACGTGGGGGAACAAATGTGGGCGGCGGCGGCAGAAGGGGGGAGGACGCGGAGGGAGGAAACAGCTGAGCGTCGGGCGAAATTTGGGCGTGGAGGCGACCGGACGAAGAGGAGACTACTACGGAGCGGGATTAAAAATGCGGAGAAGGGAAAAATATTAGGGTACAGGTGTTCAGGGCGAGAGCCCCAAGAAACAGCTGAGGACGGTGTGGAAACAGCAGTGATTGTCACTTACAAAAATGCGGAAGATGTGAATTTGAAGCCTGACCCGTCACGAGAAACAAGGTACGGGACTGGAAAAACACACGCATTCGCAGGATCCAGTCTCAAAGGAGTGCTTGTGACAGGTTGGGGTGCTCTACGTACATAACAGTCCTCACACACCCACTCACAAAACCGACTAATTTGTGCCTTGTCAAGATAAGGTAAAACAGGGCGGAATGATTGCACGTAAGGGTGTGTTCTGTGCAGGGCGTACATGAATATAAGGGTTTATGTATAACTTCTGTGAAGAGAATTACTTATGACCACCTTCTCATAGAGTAAATGCAAACGTTTTCCTTAATTTAGATTACCATACGCCATCTCATGTGGCATGGTTGGGCAATTGGCAAGTGCACAAGTAGGTTCGGGTTTATATTCGGCTACTAACTATTAGGACGCGTACATAGATATTATGATTCCATGATTTTGCGAACTTTGTACATACCTGAGAAATATAACCAAAAAATGGATAGAAACTTTTCCCTTTTGTCCTGGACTGTAATGTAACGCGCTGTGGATATTAGTGGGAGATAACATAACGTAGACGTATGAAATCCGTTTAAAAGTTAGAAAATTAAATTATATTACATATGAGAAATACGCTTAGCGGAATATTCACCAAATGACAATTTGTCATATGATAGTTACAGTGGACCCAAAGAAGTTCTTTTTTCTAATCTTTACCTTATTTTATGCTTCAATTTAGTATACGTTTTTAAACACGGAATTATCACTGATCACAATGTAGTTGAATATTTCATCAACGAGGAAAGAAGGAGAGGGGAAAAAACTAATACGGACTGTAGTCAGTTTATCTTTAAGCTCTGCAAACTTTTTATGGATTTTTTCATATTTTAATTCGAAAATTTCATTATAGCCTGCATGTAAAAGTAATAAGTTAAGAACTAAACAATTATCTACCCTCTCATTGTTGAGCGATGTCTATTGAAGATTTTAATTAGATGTTTGATGGAAATACTTCAAATATCCCATCTGCGTAGACATAATTTTTACTTTCATGATGACATTTTTCAATACGAATAAGTTGTGTGCTAATAGAGCCACAAGGTCTTAATTTTTTCGGAACATTAAATTCAGTTTCCTTAATTGTAGGTGCAATACACCAGCATTTTTCGTAAAATCAGACTCAGGTGTATGAAATATTTTAGATGATAAACCCGTCAGTTTATTCAACGATAGATATTATCAGTTTTATTTGATACGAGGGAAGGTTTTCCACATGGCACACCTTCATTAGGTATATATTTGCATGCATCTACATCTAAATGGTACCCCGCTGGTCACCGCTAGCGTGTGAAGCATGGGGTGACTATATACCAGTGACGCACCATCAAAATTTTTCAAAAACATACAGCATCGCTCTTATACATTTTTTCACATTTCCTTATTATTTTTTAATTATAATTTTCAGTTATTTTTTATATATCATGAATAATTATCCCCCAATATAAATCTAAAGTAAAATTGACACTTAATTATTTCATAAATTTAAGCTTGCTATTTCGGTTCAGTAAGTGCTCTGGAGAGAGTTAAATTTCTGAAAACTTCATCATTGAACACTTTTCAAATTTAATCCCGACTGCTATACGTTGAAGCAGCCCTGTATTTAGATCATTTGCAAATGCTTCTTAATTCTTAGCATAGTGAATATCAGTGAAAACAATAACGTTGCCAGTTAGTAAGCAAAGTAAACACTAGCCGCATGGTAATGTCGTTAAATTGAAGAAAGAAAGTGGACCGAAGACATGCCCTGAGGAATATATTATGTATCTTCCAATATACTAAAGCTAAAGCTGTCTCTGACGATCCTTTTATTCAGGTACCGATAAAGTTATTACCTTATTTTTTTCAAAATTATTGCTTTAAAATAAATATATTTTTTTAATTAATTAAAATAAATGTATTTATTTATGAGTCGAAATATTCATTCGTAGGAAAGTTATGCACTGCGCCTCGAATGTCACAATATCTCACTTGATATTCCCGTTTCTTGTTCGAAATGTTTTTTTCCTTAATTCATTTGAGAAATCTTCCAATCACTTCCTCATAAATATTTTTAAACATTTTTTGAAAGATAATGGCGCAATTAGCACTTATTTCCGAAATAAATTCAATACATTTAAATATAATCGTACTGTCTTTACATATTAACTTTTTTATAAAACCCTTTGGGAATATATGCTTTGCAGCCTGGAGGCAGAAACTACAGGAAATTTTCAACTCTATGATTAATGTGTCATGGGTTATCGGCTTCATTGAACTCCAGTTGGAAGGGGGACCCTTCTCCCTTCCATCGCTTGTAAAACTTTCAGGCCACTATGGAATTGCATTGTATTCATGAATATTTTAAGGTGGCAGGCGTAAACTGCAGTATTCATTTAGCCAGTTTTCCGAGCTACGCCATGTGAAACCCACGTCTTCAACGCAACTGACAAAGGCGCTCTTGAAAACAGACCAAGAAAGTTACGCGTTCCAATACATCACGACCGTTTCAATTCCCTCAATGACGTATGGCGGAGCAGGAAGCGAGAAAAGAGAGAGGGATATGATGTGAAGACTAAGAATTGAGACCTGTTTAGGACAGGATAGGGTTTAAAGAAGCGCGGTGAATAGCAATCTGGGGGACCATTCAGTGGTGGGAGAGAGTGTAGGAGAGAGGTGTGCTTTCGGAAGCGGGATGGGAGGAGTGGTAGTCGAGATCTGAATTAGTCCCGGGGCATCGGGCGCGAAGGAAGGACTCTGGGTGGGAGGGGTAGGAAGAATTTTTGTTGGGAGGGGGAGAATTGGTGAGTGAGTGACTTTGAGTGTGGGGTGGTGGAAGGGGAGGAAGGAAGCGGAGGGCGTGGGCGGCGGGTGGAGGGGAGGAAAGAGATGAACGTCAGGGCGTGGCTAAGTTTCCTGCGTGACGGGGTCGCCTTTGGGGGTTAGTTGGCCGTCTCGACTGTAGAGGGTGGGGGAGGTAGGGCCGGGTCGTTGGGTAGCAGACGTGTGTAGGCGTGACAAAGAGATTGGGAATGGTGGATAAAAGAAACAGTAAGGAGAATCACCGGGCACAGACTGTGCACCTAGGTGGGAGGGAGGAGGTTTGGGATGTGGGGGATGGATGATGGGGTCTAGGCGGGTGGGATGCCTCAAGGGGGTGAAGGGTTGGAGTAAAAAAGATGCACCTCGCACTTTGCTCGTCTCTTCTCAGCCCTGCCTCCCACCATTTCTTTTCATCGCTCCTCCTTTGACACACATGCGCCATCGTACGGTGACGCATGTGCTCCAGCCCCCTCCCCACTTCACGAGAGGGGGATTACAAAAAAAAAGTTGGAAGGATTTATTCTGGTTGCATTTACGTGGAGGCATGTGGTGGTCTTGGCTACTTCACGTTTTTTCAATAATTTATCTCTCATCTCTCTCTTTCTCTTTCTCGTTATCGTCTCTTTCCCTTTCATAAGTTGCCTCAAAAGATTCCGACTGTTTTTCTTGTTTCGTCTTCCTGTTGATCTATGGAAGTCGGGAAAAAAATTCAATGTCCGGTGAACTTTTTCTCTCGGTGAGTTGTTTTCATCGTATTAATAACATATATTGCTTTGGAAAAGGGAGAATTTATTTTCACGCCAGTTGTTTTAGGGTTACTATATTCCTTGAAACTAAGTATTTTTAAACACTCTTTTTGAGTAGCTGAGTTGGTAGTTAGTGACTTTTTTAAAACTAAATACTTCATTGAAATGGATTTTGAAATTTGGGCGTGGAGAAGGATGGAATAAGTGAAGTGATAGGAATGATAAACGAACCAAGAGATTTTGGGAATAGTAGGGAAGGAGAGAAGGCTATTGGGAAAATCCAAAGAAGGCAGGATAAGTGGATGCAGGTCGTACTGCGTGATGTAATGCAGCTTTGGTAAAAGTACGCGAATATGAAGAAAAGGTAATTATAGGGTCAAGGTTGTGTGTCCATCGGAAAGCTACCCTAACTGATAGATTAATAATTGATTTGAATTTGTTGAAAATTATTCGAAGTAATTGCAAGACATACTAATCCCTTGAATGTTCACAGATATTGATGACTATCCAGCTGAAATATGATAGTAGATTAGAAAGCCCTTTTAATATTGATTCCCTAGTTTTTCTTTTAATATGATATGTACTCTTTGAAAACAGTTTACATCAATCAGGTTTGTTAAATTTCTTCAAGAACCAATTATATTTACAAAAATCGCTTGTACGAGTTATTACGGCATATATGCTTATTTTTTGCCGTAGAAGCCTGATATGTACCTATCCACTCATTAATAAAAGCTGTTTATTGCTACTTTTATGTGATCAACTTATAAAATATATTATTTAAAACATAGTTACTAATTCCATTATAAATTAAGATCAATTATCTATCTCCTTAAATCCCGTAAAGCTTTTAGGAACTTTTTTTCTTCTAGAAGCTTTAAACTTGAAAAAACTCATAGGCTTGAAAATTTTATGAAATTATTTCAACTCTTTGAGACCCACACGTTGCAGTTTTGCTCAGTTGTGCATATGATAAAAATATACTGACTATTACTTTCTTCTCCGGTTATTTACAATACTGAATGTGTATTAGTGACTGACTGTCAATTTCATAAGAGATACTCATATTTTCGGGTAGAATGTCAATTTTCTTTTCTTTTAAATAGTTAACTACTAGTGATTGAGTCGTGTTTAAAGTAATTTAAAGAATATTAGTCAGTGGAAGTTGGAAAATAAAATGGCTTTGAGAATCTTACCACATATATGTAAATTCTCAAAATGCATGAATTTTTTTATGATTTCGATTTCTTCCTTCAAATCATTATTATGCTTATACAGTGCGTAGCCAGTGCATTATTATGTTTATCGAATTATCATTATTATACTTATATAATGCGTAGCCACATTAAATTAAATGAAATAACTGGAAACTACACAATCTCATTTAATACCAAAATAATGCACATTTAAAGAGCAATGGGAAATGAAAGTGAAAACCGGGATTAGCATAGCAGAGTATAATCAGTCACATTTACATGTAAAAATCGGTCTTTGTAAAATGCAAGATGAACATTTTGTTTGAATTTAAACATTTTAACCCGATAAATCAGAAAAGATAATTTGAAGTCACTGATTGTGTTATGCTCTCTGTGTACGTTACAAAAATATTGAATGAAAAAATGTGATCACTCCGATCAAATCCGATCCCATCATGACATGACGACAAAAAAATCAAGGCTAAGAAACTTCTCTTCTTTTGAATGAATATAAAGACGTGCAAAATTTTCCACAAATAAAGTTTTTATTACTCCCCGGGTTTCAATGTTACAACAT
>LYUA01000010.1:369653-380627 GCA_002093875.1 Calopteryx splendens
GGGGGGGGGGAAGCGGACTACAAGAAGTGGGCGAAAAAAACTGCAGGCCGAGGGCGTAAGTGGGTTAATGCAGGTCGCGTTTGGGGTGACGCGGAACGACTGGCAAGGAAAACTGGAAAAAAATACAAATAAAAGGGCAGAGGGACGGAATCCCCAGAAACAGAAGGTTTTTTTTTGGAGCGAGGGGAAAGGGATTCGCGGGAGAGGAGTGAATCCCGGGGAAGAGAGAGAGAGAGAGATGGAGGTGGGAATGGGAGAGAGAGAGAGGGAAGACGGAAGGAGAGAAAGTATTGAAGTGTCCAGGTTACGGGTGGAGGGAAGAGGAGGGTGGCATGAAGGTAGCAGGTCCACCACCTTTTCAAATTAGAGCATCCGGGCACCGCTCCCGCGGACCATTTTTCTTTTTTCCTAAATTACCGGAATCCTTTAGCGAGAATTTCCGTTCGCCTTTGATTGTAAAAAGGAAGCTTAAAAATTTGGATTCGTCGAGTCAGCCCAAAATCGGAAGAGTTCCGGATGCTTTCAATAAATTCGGACGGGGAACCTCGTTCATCTAACAAGGGTTTGATTCATACTCAAGAAAATTCTGATGAGTGTTAGGGAGTCCGAGGGTGGCTTCACCAACAGAAAGAATCAATACCGATAGATCCTATGTGCGAAATCTTAAAAAAGGATTGTTACCACGGAAAATCGCGAAATATTTTCAAATAAATTTTGAAAACGTTGATCATATTTTAGTAGCATAATCATGGAAATAGTTATTTAAAAAATTTTAAATAAATATATTATTTTATATTTTTTAAATAGTTTCCGTTGCCTCTTCAAGGGCTTATTCAATTGCCATTATAACTGTTCAGATGGGGTAAGAATTTCAAATTATTTAAGGTTTTCATTGAAAAACGCATAAAATAAGGGATATATATTCCTGTAAACCTAAATTTTCGTTCTCAGATTAATACAATAGTGGTATTTCTAGCATACTCTTATATATATTTTCCAAAATTAAAAATCCTAGCTTGTTACCAATTTCTGCATTTGCCAAAGTCATAAATTGTTTTGTTATTGCTGATAATATGTGTAATTTAGTGATATTTGCATTTCAAGAATTAGATCATAACATATCTCATGTCATGGTAGTATTATATATCTCTTACGTTTTGTTTTAATTACTGAAGGCTGAGCATATTTAGTTTTTCATTCTCAGACCCACTAATGATAAAAATTAATGTTCTTAGCTTGAAAACATTAGTCACAACTAACGTAAAAAAATGAATGCATTTTTTTATTCATAAATGTTCTCTTATAAATGGAACATAGCTGAGAACTGATGAGGTGGCTCATCTGTAAGCCTATGCATATCCTGCTTCGGGTACGATCCCGTCATATTGTTCTTATGAGAACACGTATGCACCAAACATGCCCGGATTCCTGTCAGATGTGACCGGCATGGGATTAAAAGGGATGATAGGAATTGGGTGGGGTGGTGCTGGAGGATGTTCCTCAGAGTAAGAAGCTCGCATGATTTGGTAGGGATGTTGGAGAGGGTGAAGTGGTGAACAAGGGGCGAAAAGAGGCGTGGCATGACGTTGACTGGAGGGATAGGGAAAGATTCTTTTAAGAGGCCAGTTTTGTTAAAGGCAAGTTCTTGAATCGGCGAAAGCCAGTAAAGCCGAAGCGAACGCGATGGGAAGAAAAGCCATGACGGACAGTCTGGCGCTCTCCAACATAAGCCCACGTAAATCCTCCCACCACCCACTTTTCACGAGGGAAAGTTCATACCGTACCCTCACCAAGGATCTCCTTAAAGTCTTTATCATCAAGCACTGCCCTTTTTTCATAAATCATTACTTTTCTCCGGTGAAATATTTTATCAGATCGAATTTCAACATAAAAACTATGACTTGAAATTTCGTTTCACCGCTACACTGACATCACTTCATCGTAGTGAATTTGCTAAAACAAATACTAGAAACAAGTTGTACTTATCTGATCCTTTTTCACCACCTATGATCATGCACAATATGTTGCTCAAAAGACCAAATGTAAGATGCCACATGGGATGAAATTTTACTACCTAATATAGAAAGCTTATGATATTATATCAAAAGTGTTTTTCATCTTTAACTTACTTTTAGTTTCCAAAAACATTAATGGATGTGAATTTCAAGAAAAATACCATTAATACCAATGATTCGTTTTTTTTGTAAATGTTCATTTTAAAAATAAACTATTAGCTTCAGCCAGATTCTGCAAGCACTTTGTCACGCTAAGTTTAACCTCGTTGTCATCCGTAAGAAGTTGACCTTAAAATGTTTTCAACCGCAGAAACAAGTAAAAATCACTGGGAGCCTAGGCCAGGGCTGTTCGGGGAATGGTAAAAAACTTCCCCCTTGAAGTCATCCAACAGCTTTTTGATCTGCTTCGCCGCATAAAGAAACGAGCATTTCCGTGGAGCACCACGCCCTTCCTCAATAATCCACTCCGCTTGTTTTGAATGTCTCTATTCCCAGCTTCCACTATGTTTCATTATGTGCATCTGTATTGACTGTTTCATTACGGGGAATGAAGCCTACCAAGAGGATACCCTTACGGTTCGGTGGTAGAAGACTATTGAGAAATAATTGAAAAATTGGTGATGCATAATGGCAAAGGTTTGAACATTGGCTGTGATTATGTGAAAAATGAGAAAATATATGACTTTTACACAAAATAAAAAAATATTAACTAAAGATGATTTGCGTATTTTGTATTTCGAAACGGATATATGTCTCTGTATGGCACAAGTATATTATGATTTTAAACTTATTTTGATTTTTTTGAGTATCATGCATGCTTGGTTTATAGTTACCAAAGTTATTCAAAGAATTAGGGAGCGTCTCAATTCAATTGTATTAGTTACCTCGTCCATTATTAATCAATAGATTAGCACTCCTCAGGGTAAATAAGATAACAAAATCTGCTTGCTTAATTGGTTTTCGGGGTATATCTTGTTGATTCTTTTCTTCCGGCTATTGTTTCATTTCCAGTCTTGGCTATACTCCATCTACATAAACTTTCGATCCGATTAAACCGAAGGGATACACCAAAAAAGTCACTGGGGAACGTTTTTAAAGAGACTCTCCTGACATCGAATATTTGGAGTCTCAGGAACAGGAGAGCAAGCGTAAAATGTGGATGAATATGACCGAGGCGAAGGACGTATGCAAGGACAGGATAGTATGGAAATAATAATCAAAAGGAAATAAGTCCATATAATAACTAAAAAAGAGGGTGGATGACTTTGACTACCACGAATTGGAACGGCTTGAAGTGTATGCTTGATGTATTGGAATCAAGTTCTACGAATGCTACCCACTATTCGAAATGCCGAATCGCTGTGCGTTAATGGTAGTAAAGGGAGGAAAATTGGAAGGATAGAAAATGCGAAGGCAAGGCAAAAGGAGAAAATACGACGCTATTTATTGAAGGAAAACATTATTTTTGACGTGAAAAACGTAGGTAATTATTGTCTTTTTGAACGCTACTTAGCATTGGAGAAATATAGCTAAGTGTAGAAAATACGAATATGTCGATGTTCTATCTATAGGTAACTCTCGGGAGAGTGGACCACATTTATGCTTTCTGTAGGTACTCGAGGATAAAAATCGGGATCCCGGAATGTATTCTCATGCTATATAAATACGGATTTGCAACGACACTCGCTGGTATCAAGATACCATACCCGAACCACATGCATCAGGAACGAAACCCCACCTGTCGTTTCGGCAAATGCTCCTCCCCTCTCGTTTTCAATCCTGGAATTCCCAGCTGAGACCCGTTGCTCACCCTTTTCCTTCTTTGAGTCCCCCCTTCTTTTTAAGCATTCTCGATCCATCTAGCATGACTCTCCCACATTTGTGAACCCGCCAACTATTCCGCCGGTTTCGTCTCCTGAATATCCAATGCCAAGGAAAAATATGTCTCATCCCTTCTTGGTTCACTGGCTGTTCTCCAATCATTCTTTAAAAACTTCCGGGAAAAAGCCAATTCTCATCGAATGATTAATTCTGGAACATATCTTTCATCCAATGTCATCACCTTTGGCATTACAATACAACTTCAAATATTAACGCTTATATCCGGTTGATTTTATCTGGATGACAAATTGCTTCGATGCCTGAGTGGCATATCGCACCCCGCTGGATCCACGCTATGAACAGTCTGTTGCAGTTGATCTCCGGTCTGAGTCTCAAAAACGATTAAAATCTAATAAGAGTGTGTAGAGTAAACGGATTGGATTACTATAGGCTTAAAATTACATCCGTGCTCGTTAGCTAACCCTTTGTGTCGATAGATAAAGGGCTAATTTATGTATTACAATCAATTTTAATAGATCAGGATATAACGAATGAAAGATGATTATAACAGCTTTTAGGCCTCTAAAATTAACAGGTAAGGACATATTAAAATGGCTCACTTCATAACTCCTAGCTTTGAGAAAAGGTTCAAAACCATAGCTTTGCGTTTCCAAGTATATTGTTCCATATTTCACTGTAAATTATTGTATTGCTACAAATTCGGTAATAAAATTTAAATTTATTTATTAGATTATTATATTATAAGTAAGCTCTCAGATAATAATGGAAATATCTCGTAAAAAGCCTTAAGGTATATCGTAAACTGCTTAGAAATAGATCAAATACCTATGATGATTAACTATTAATAAGCTCTTAATTTAATTAAAATACTTCGAATTCTTTCCGACTAATCCATGACGTTGTAAAATAATTTAAAGAATTCAAAATAAGTTTCGAATGATCCATAATTGAAATAAAGCGCATAATATTTTCAAGAAAATCACAGCTAAAGATTTAGATAATGTTCGATCTGATGTAATGTCTTCTATTATATATATCACCCAACCTTTTAGGTATGAGCTCTGGTTCCTCAATGTCAGTTCTATGGGATGACACAGAATTTTTTTCATGAAAAAATTTTGTTTTATAAACGTTCAGTAAAAGTAAGAATATCTATTTTCTGCTTTTTCCAGGCTGTTTTCTTCAATTACGTTGCTCATGATCATGCTAACCACGTTGCACTATCTGTTCATTGATGTACCGGGTATTCCTTTCCCCGTCTCAGCCTTTCCCTATTGCTCTTCCCAATTCCTCTTCCTCCTGATTCATCTCCTTTCGACTAATCCTAACCTTATTCCCTTCCCCTTCATCGTTCCTTTACCAACCTTACCATCTTCCCACCCGTCCACCTTTTCCATTCCCTCTTGGGGACCACCCAGTTTCCGAAAACGTAATCCCAGAGTCAAAAAAGGGTTTGGCGGAGGGTGAAGGGTCGGTAAAGGGCGTACGGAAGTAGGTAGGGTAGGTTTTGATGAGGATAGGGAAGGAGAGGGATATGAGAAAGAGGACTGGGAGGTAGATGAGAGAGCTGGTACGTCATGTGAAGAGAGTAGGTTTTGAATATGCCTTTCAGTTTCAATCTTTCGAAACCCTTTCTGCTACTGCTCTCTTGCCAACTCTCAATGCTTCGAAATATTTCTTTTTCTTTCTTCCTTCTCCCTACCAGTTTTCCCCAGTTCTGCGATTCCATTTCTTTCATGGTTCTTTCACGTTGCGTTTCAATTTATCTCCACTTTTCCATCTCGTGAGATTGCCGTGTATTCTTTTCATAATAAGGGTACTGAATGGAAACAAAAGGGCAGCGTAAAATTCTATGCAGTCGTACATACTCTGGTTGTGATCAAAAGACGGTGTCAGGTATTTCATGTAGTAGGTAGGGAAACTGGAGAAGTTATTATTGCTCTCAGCTTTATCGTAGAGAAGATGGTACTAGAAGACCAACCGACCTTTATGGAATTCATGGATATGGAGAAGTATATACATGGACACTGCGAATTGCAATATATGTTACGTGACATAGAATAAATTCGAGTGAAACACAATAATAGGTGATTGATTCACTCCCTGTATAGAAAGCAGGCTGCCGTGATTAATTCTGGTGAAAGTATAGAAGAGGGTAAAGTAAATAAGTGAGTAAGGTATGATTAACCATTACTGCCCCTGAAATGTAGTGTACACATTCAGAAATAAATTAATATACATATATTCATGGATAATATAAAAGATGACATACGTAATAATCAGAGGATGGATAAGAACTCTGCGCTTGGCGAACGATATAGTTATATTGCAGAGAAGATAAAAGGTCTGACAAGCTTACTAGCCAGTATGTAGAAGGTGATGAACAACCCCAACCTCGAGATACAAAAGATTAAAACCCAAGACCTTCAATGACAGGTATTTGGTGTGGACTTTGGGTTGCAGATTTGCTACAGTGCAGCAAAACAAGGAGGATAACCTTCAAGGAATACTAGGAGAAGATGCACAGAAACAAATGGAATATTATCCATAAATAGGTAGGTTGATTGCTTGCGAAGAAAGGAGCAAGGAGGGCATAGTATGCAGAATGCGATGATGAATAAGTCTTTCTATCAGAAGAAAAGTCTACTTTCGGCTAATGGTACTATTCAAGCATACTCGCGATTTTATAAAACAGAAAACTCAAAATTCAGCCCTGAAAATGCAATTACAAACGATGGATATGTGGTCCTAAGCGCCAGACTCCTACTCAAGAAGAATGATCAATGTAAATTGATTTACATATTGAATATGAGAAACTACTTCGAAGACTGGGTGAAGAGAAAAACATATGGGGGACACTTACAAGAAGAAGGAAAATAATTAGACAAATCCTGAGGCATCAAAGGTTACTTAAGTCCATCATTAAACGTGAAAAGAATTGCAAAGGAAGGACAAGTACGAATTACGAGAAGCAAGCGATGGAAGACCAAACCAATAGCAAGGAACTGTGGAGGAAGTAAATGATTGGCAGTTAACGGGATAGGGAGAAAGCAAAATTCCTTTAACGACAAAATAAATGATCTCATTGGAGGAAAAAGCTGCTTCATTTTCCGGCTACAAAAGCTGCCGTATGTGTAAGTCCGTTGTGATGCAACGTTTCTCAGTTGTTAATCATCGAATTTGTTTTCGCTAGCTATTCATTTTAAAGTTACAGTACTTTATAAAATAATGGAAATATATTTTTTAACACGTTAGGTTGCTACATTTGTGGGAATTTTCCATTTGGGCTAATTAAATATGGAACTCCGGCACGCTTTTGTGGCAATTGAAGCGATATAAAGCCCAAAACTCAGCTTAATTTTTCCTGAATAAAGTCACACGCCTCATTTACCCTCTCTATCTCTCGCATACGCACATGCTCTTGTCCTTCCACGTCATCCTGCCATTCTTTCCTCATTCCATGCCCGCGCACCCTTTTCTCTCTCTCCCTATTCTCCGGACTTATCCACTTCGCTCTCCACTCCCATGCCGCCTCTTTCACGCACGCACTTCCTGCCACTCCTTGTCATACGTCTCACGGGCGGTTCCCCCTCCCCTCCCCCGACCCAACCTAGACGACCTCTGTCACCTCCCTTCACCCCTACTGCACCCCAGCCCTCCGCTCGCCCGTCTCCGCCCACCTCGACACTTTCCATTCCCCTCGCATTCCTCCCTCCTCCGCCGAACTAGGCCCCCGCCAAGCGCCCCCTCCGCTACCGCAGCCGAGACGAAAAGAAATGAGAAGAGGGCCTGGGACCTCCATCTCCTCGTCTTTGCAAAATAAGCAGTCGCAGCGGAAGAGAGGCAGATGAGATCCTGGCTGCCATGCTAGGCAAGGGAGCGGCTGCAAGGGTTTTTCGGCTGGTTGGCTGGGGGACGAAAGGGATACGCTCGTAATATGATGGAGTTCTAGTAGGAATAGGTGACGAGGATGAAAGCAGTCGAGTTTAACACTCAAAGTGGAGCTTAATTTTTTTCCATTTTCGTTTGAAAATTCATTAAAAACAAACGGTCATGTTCATTTATTTAAACATTCAGCAATTTAATCATTTATTTAATTTTGTTCACGGTAGAAATAACGTAAGTACATAAGTAAGTCATCAATGTTATCTCCTAACCTATAACCATTTGGAATATTATCATATTACTTCCTCGAAGTACTATATTATTATTTATTATTGGGTAATCTGCCGGTTAGGGCAAGTTTCTGATGAACACACCACCTCAATCCTATGATAAACATTTTTTAACTTCCGTATACTTTCTGCCACACTTCATTCCATCCAACATCCTCAACCTTTTCCTCCCATTACCTCGCCTACCCAAAATTTGCCCCTCAATCACTGACTTCAATAATCCATCGCCACTCAGTATGCCCTGCATCCACTTTTGCTGTCTTCTTTGGATTTCTCCCTAGAGCCTTCTCTCCTCCCTCACCATGCACAAAACCTCTTCTTTCGTTTTCCTTTCGTCCATTGAAATATTATATCCTGATTTATATGAAAATCAGAATTTATGTTTTTATTTATGCAAGAGATAAAAGTATATATGAGTAGTAATTTTCTGAATACCTCGTACGCTTATGGTTTGAAACAAGTGTCAAATGTTTACCCATTATTATTTCATGATAGATGAAATAATCTATTATAATATGCATTGGTACCTGTCTCTTATGCAGGTGGATGACTAAGAGGATGAGACAAGATGGCTGTTAGATTGTGCGATCCATAGGCTTCTTTTACAAATTACGAGTGCATAAGAATGGATGCCTTTTTGCATGAAAGATATGAATACTATCAGTGGGGTGATTAATTTTAAACGTCAAATATCTTAATGTTTGTATATGTCGATATACAACATCAAATATTTGTTGGTTGCATGAACCCTGATGAATGCCATAATAATAGGACGTGAAATTGCATACATGAAATGGAATTGGTTAACGTCTTTTTCCTAAAACTAGGAAACGGAACTAGAGTGTTTTCTACCTTCTCCCTCTCACAGATAGGTACTTCTTTTTCACTTTCCTAGTCATTGACTAGTCCTTACGTTTCAAAATGTTCAAAACTTGTTTTATCCCACCCATGTAATATTCGGGAAGTTTCTGTGACCAACCGCGTTCACTGTCTTTTATTACGCTTATTTTTTTCTCAAGACGTAAAAAGTCTGCTTTTCTCTTCCATCCAATCAAAAGGATTGACACTAAATATTTTTTTTAAATATTTTAAATAACTTCGGAAAAAGAACAGGCACTTGAATTCTACAAAGGTGGAACACATGCTGGCCGAAATACCTTATAAACTTATCGATCACGCTCAGGTTTTTTCCACACTTCTTATATTTCTACCCTTCTCGAAATCACCAGGGTAGATGAGTAAGTGGTAACCAATTTTTCAAACAAGAAGAAGATATGCGTAGAAGAAATGCGATATTCGTGGGCCATGATCACTTTCTATTCTGCCACAAATTGCTCGCATTTTTCGATTTCGCTCCTCTCAATGTGAATCATGCCCGGCGGTGACCAGGTAAAAATTCAATTTTCGATTTAGACTGCAGTTTCTTTCTCACTCTGCGCCGCCCTTGGTAGTATCTTTCCACGAAATTATGTTTCAAAACTGTCAACCAGGAGTTGATATCATGGTGCAATGGACCATGAGTTCTCCGGGGATGATTCCGGTCATGTACCTATTTGACTGATTGAATATTTTCCCGTTAGCACTCCTCAAACTGACCACCTTAGATGATAGCATCGATCAATCAGAACAGACTTCATTACACCGCGTTCTTCCCTATTTGGGGATTCTGAGAAATGGCCGATGTGAAGGAGCCATGGATCTGAATTCAGATTTTTTTTCTAACTTCAGAAACCTGCTGCTGAAACCTACCGAATGCTAAAGGAAGGCTTTTGGTTAGCAATATCTAAGCCAAGCGAGAACATTTGAGTGGTTTAAGCGTTTCAATTATGACCATGAGTCTGTGGAGAACGACAAATATTTGGATTGGTCAACATCCTGCACTACTCCAGAAACGATTGCGAGACTGCGTGAGTGATCCTTGTGGATCGAAGAGGTCCATGACGTTTATTTTAATTGGGTCGGAGTGCCATACGGGGCATACCAACGTATTGTAGTGGATTTAATGAGCATGAGACGAATTGCAGTGGTGTTTTCCTCAGGTCATCGGAGTGAGTTGTTCACTGTTCTGCAATTAACTGTTCGAGATGACCCAAACTTCCAGATTAATAATCGCCGTTGAATCACGGGTGTGTGTTTATGATCCTGAAACAAAGCAGTAGTAGTGTTCACAGTAGTTTTCATTACATTTCGAAATGAAATGTAATGAAAACAAAAAAAAAACTTAAAACACGTGCACTCTCGAAGATGATGCTTGACAGAGTGAAAGCCTATGCACACACCAAGTAGCATTTAGCGGCAGGAGTTCATTTTTCTACTGGTTTTGGTGGATTATTCAAATTCTCGAAAACTTTTGGTAGCACTTCGCATACTCATTCCACCATTCAATGTATATTTTTCCTTAAATTTTAGTGTTTATCAATATAAGAAGTAATATAAAATAATCTAATTTACTAAATGTATTTGACCCTCCTGTAATGAATTTCCTGTTTAATGTGGTGACATAAGTAGTACTAATCATTCACCGTCCAAGTTCAAAATATAGAGCATAAAAATAATAATAATGCATGCTTTTTGTTACCCTCTTACCTAACTATCATACATGAGGGGTGCGCGATTATAATAGAAATACCTACTGCTTCGATTGAAAGCCATTGTACATGTAGTAGCAATTTAATTGATGTTATAAGTCCATTTTGGTCCCATTCAGCTTCCAATGGTCGCTGGTTTCAAGGGTTTGGATTATTAGGTGTGATATTTTCTGATTTAATGAATAAAAGGAGCGTCACCTGTGAGCCAATAGCTCTTTATTCAATTCTTATGAATTACGGATAGGTAATATGAATAGGTAACTAATTCCATGTTTCGAATTTCTCATATTTTCTTAATGTATAATTACCGACTGCTTCTTGAATATGCTCACCGGGGGGGGGGGGGGGGGGTTT
>LYUA01000010.1:407425-422513 GCA_002093875.1 Calopteryx splendens
GGGGGGGGGGGGGAAGGTGCGTGAGGCGAGACTGTTGACAAGCGGGGATGTCGGGGGTTTATGCGTCCCCAAAACGATGCGCTTTCGTCGGTGCTGGGGCAGTCTTCATCGTGGACGCAGGGGGTCGCTTGTCAAGGGCGTTTGTTGCTTCCCACGTTGAACCCTGTAACTGGCGCGGTCCATTCTACTCATATCGACTTGTCGCTACGTCATATCCCGAAGCTTTCACCAAGCGCGCATGAATTTACGTTTCCTCTATAAGTTCGGTGGGGCTAGAAAGGTCAAAGGCAGAGAAAATTGGTTCTTAATTTCCGCAGAACCATAGCTGGAAACTATACCGACGTTCGTGAAAAAATAATTAACATGCAAAATATTCGGCCTCACTTAATGTGTTCAAGAGACACGAAAATACCATGTATTATGTTGAGCATAAGAGAAATCCGAAACGTTAAATATAGCTGAAAATGCGCTTTATCATTTGTCATGGTGTATTTGTATTACATATGTCGTTGCATTTGACTAGTGGGTAGGATTAAATAGGAATAAATATGACAATAGGAAATCTTTACGAAATTTAAATAAAACAAATGGCGTTGTGGTAGCCTAGTAGATGGAGCATACGACAACTAACCGAAAGGTCAGTTTTCAAATCCTTTCTTTGCCTAGACTGACTTGATCAGTTCTTCATCTACTTTCAGTCATAGGTACCTCTAGTCCTTGCCATCCACGCCTCTTTTATCATTTCCTCCACATATACGTTGAAAATCACCGGAGATAACGGAAAACACTGTCCGTTCTGATCCTTCATCATATACCCTCTCCTGTGAGGTCTGAAATGCACAGATTTTGGTTACGACGTTGATCCTTCCAGTTGGCAACTAACTTCTGCAAAAAGTTCATTATTTATTCTCAAATTAATATGTCAAGGACCTTTATGAAATCTACCATCTACCAACGACATACATTCTGGCTGTAGCTCATATTATTTTCAAACAGTGTTTTCACTGCAGAAAAGGTTTCATATATAATAATATCTTTTCTAAATCTAAAATGATCTACGCCATGAGTAATTGTTTTTTGTGCTCTTCTCCAGCCTTCTATTAAAGATCCTACGTGCTACTTTTGTTGCGTGTGAAATTTAACTCGGGTACTATCTGATTGTAATCGCATACTGATACCTTTTCTGTAATGGGAAGGGGATTAATACTATCATAGCGAATTCTTTTGGACACATCCCAACCTCATAATTGCTTCAAACGATTCCATAAAAGCTATTCCTTCTCCTTTTTCCTAAATTCTTGAATAATTTTGCAGTGATTTTATCCATTCCCACCGCCTTTTTCCCTTCCATTTGCTTAAATTCCTTATCCATCTCGCAGTGAGCCTAGGCTTAAGCTATTCCCATTGACATCACATTCTCTTTTTCGTATGTCTGGACTTACTGGTCTAATATTATAACGATATAGTTATTCTATGTATTCTTTCTGCCATGCTTGGATCTCTCCTTCTTTAATTAATACCCATTTTCCTTTTCATATCTCTGATATGTGTGCACGGTTTTTCCTTTGTGACTTCGTATTAGTGTTTTCACTTTTCTGTACTACGCATGACTTTATCCTTCCTCTGTAAAATATCCAATTCCTGGCACTGGCTCTTTACACTTTCTTCTTCCTAATTCTGCGCTTATGTTCTTCCTTATTTTCCTATATTTTCTCGTCTATCTTTTAGTCATCTCTTCTGTGATGAATGGCTTTCTCGTTCTCTTTCTATTTACTGTTCCCACTGTTTTGTTTGCGGATTTTGTTATATCCCTTTTTTGAGATATCCTCACTTTTCGTCTACTGTACCCATCCCCTCGTCCTCATCAAGAATTCTTTCCTCTGTTTTCTGGTATTCTTCCCTTTCATCCCAGTTAGAATTTCTACATTGCATTTCCTCTTCCGTGTTCCCTTTTTTAACCGACTGAATTTTACAGTATACTTCATGAGCACAAAACTGAATGAAATGGCTGGAAGGTAATAAAAATAACGCCTTCGGTCTTTACTAAGGCGTTGTCTCACTATGATTTAATGGAAGGTACTCAGTTGCCGAGAAGTCATACTGGTCCGTGTCGTCGTTATAAATTTCCCTTCTACTTCGCAGTGGTAATAAACGCCCGTCTCATCACTAAACACTACGCGACTTCGTCATATTCATATGCCTGCAAGGTCATCGATAGAGATTGGAACTGGGCCCAGATACTTTGCCATTTATTTTACGGCGCATTGTCAGATGCTTTTGTCACCACATTGTGTTTATGCGCGTTCGTTATGCGAGCAATCTTTTCAATATTTCTCACGAGCGGTGAGGTGAATAGCTAAGAAGGGATTCACCTCTCGCCGGGGAAGAATATTGCCACATAAAGCAGCGAATAGAGTTATTATTTTTTTTCCGTAAGCTCCATCCTCTAGTTTTATTTCACATCTCTTCGGGCATGCACACTCATACAAGCATTCAGAACCGCTTTCTTCCATCGCCTTCTAAAAAAAAGGTCTTTCGTCTCGAAGTAATATCTCCAAAAATAAAAATTGTTTATATTCCGTGTCGTTGGCTCATATTTTCGCTGGCGAAATAAGTCATTAAACTTAATCCCTGCTGAATCTCTTGCAGTGTTATCCTTTCCATACCCCACATTTATTCGTCCTTTTTATTCTTTTTTTGTTTTCCTTCGTACCCCGAATATGTTCCTACGAGTCTGTGTGTTTTGGGAATGTATTTTTCTCCTCTGTCTTTTTTTACTCGCCTTTCCCCCAACCTCCACTCCGCTCCGCTGCGATATTGCAATGTTATTGAATTTTTCTGTTGGCGCTCCTCGGTGTCGAGGACCACCTCGTGCATGCATTTCGAAATAGCGAGGTTGCATCCGAAGGTCCCCACGGCACTAGCTATCTCCACAATCGCGGGCGAGCTCATCGACACATGGAAAAAGGAATAAGGTTTCACGGCAGTTCTGGGACATCCAAAGCACTGGCGTTTGGAAATTTGATTTGTATATTAAAGTATACCATCCTGTGGGTTGGAAAGGAGAACCTTAGCTTCCAAATTTAAGCATAACTAATTTTAGATGAATCTCATCCGCTCTCTTCTTTAGTGAACAATGAACACATTATATTTAAATGCCAGCCATTCGCCTTTGAATCTAGGAGTTGCTGTTTCTTTAACATTGGTAAAGCTCAGGGATATTTTACGGGAAGAAAATTCGTGGAAATTGTTGGCTTTTTATAGTACTGATAATTTTTATCATTGATATCTCCATTGATAGTTATGTAACAGTAATTGTTGATTTTATAATGGAATTACTGTTGGATTTTATAATACTGAGGTTTTGGAAGGCTTATTTTTTGGAAATGTCTATAAATATAGGTATTGCGAAAATTCAAGTATATATAAATATATTCAATGTATTTAAATAGTGCAATTGAAATACTTTTTGGGCAAGTAGGTACCTTAAAGAAGAAATTCGTCTTAGTTTTCTGTTACTATCAAACTCAGCTCAAAATACACTATAGAAATGGAACGTGTTTTAGTTGTTTTTTAAATTGGAAATCTATGAGAAAATATTTGTATTTAAATTTTATAAAAAAAATAAGCAATAATAAAAAAAACGGAAGAAGAATTAAAGCCATTTTGTCTTTCAATTTTGAGGGGATGGTCCCTGAATATCCCACCAAGCGGCTTGTATGTAAGCCAACATTATCCATTAAAACATATTTGATAGCTGCATTTGGAGTTCATTCTCTGGAATTCTACCATGAACATCAATGGCATTCAATGATTTTGGAGATTTTAATCCGTAGATATTTGACGCTCAATATTTATTAGTTGCGCAATGGCTAGGTAATACATACATGTGTTTAAGTATTTTGATGGGATGTTGCATTCTGGTCTATTGCAAAAATATCTAATTGTTGGCTCATTTAGAGTAATCTTTATTGCCTCGTCGTTCACTGCCATTTTTTGTCATGCAGCTGAAGTGGTCAAGTACGGTGCTTCGTCGTTAGAAGGTGTTTCCGTATTGATGAATTAATGCGGTACGCCTCGTATCTCCGTGACTCTTTTTAATGATAATTTTCTTTGTCACATACTAGGAGGCTTCGTGCTGCAAAATGCTTAGTCGTAAATCACCCACACTCAACTTTTGACCCATCACGCGCCACTTGGAAGCTCACGGGCTGTTTAGAGCGGCACCGGAATGGACCGTCCCGTTATTAAGGCCCGGGAAGGCGTTAAAAGAATCGCGCGGATCGAGTGTGACGTGTAGTGAGTAGGATCGCCGTAGAGATGGCGCAAGCGACGAGGGAATGAGGCATGGAGCGAGAGTGGGTGTGGAAGAGGGAAAGAGAGGAGGAAGGGAGGGTGAGGGATCCGGTGGAGGGGGTCAGAGCGGGAGGCTGCAAATACCCGAAGGAGGCGAGTAATTGCTCCGGCCCCACCCCTTCCCGCGGACCGTAACGACCAAGGAAGGCATCCACTCCCATCCCTTGCTCATCCCATTGCCGGCCCTGAAAAGTCCCAACTCCCCCTCCTAAACCCTCCTCCCCCCTCCCTCCCTCGGGTACGTGCAACAACAGATAGCCCCGGGAAGGCAGGAAGGGTGAGCAGGCTGGCAGTGTATTCCCTCACCCTCGGTATGGCTGATAAATGGCAGCCCACTCGGGGGAAAGGGAGGACGGAGGGGGATGGTCCCCNATAAATGGCAGCCCACTCGGGGGAAAGGGAGGACGGAGGGGGATGGTCTCCTCACCCCCGCCCGTCCTCCCCGCCAACCCTCTTCCACGCACCCCTCCTCCTCAGCGGCCGCACGTCGCACTCCTCCCCTCCCCATTCCTCACACCCAAACCCGATCCCTTTCCTCCCGTTACCCTGGCGTGATTGGTGAGTCTGCAAGTGAGGATGCCACCAGCCTTTTGTTTCTCCGGAGAGAGGAACAGTAGGAACGTCATATCGTTTTGTTTTTGGTCCATTAACGTCACTTGATGCGATGGGATTGCACAAAAGGAAGTCGGCGTGAAGCAGAAAACCGTTCAGTGCTAAATATAAATTCCGAAATTCCTTTTCTCTCTCTCAACTCCATTTTTCTTCCTTTCCTAGTTAATGATGTGTTTTTGTGCCGAGTAGGGAGCTTTCCTAATGTGTGTCTTTTAATTGGCTTTTAAACCTTAATATTACAACATTTAAATTTTTTTGTTTCAGCTGGATTTCATAGTAGCTCGGAAAGTGACCTTTTTAATGTGCACTTCTCGCAGTTGGTCGGATGAACTTAAGAGAGAACTATTTTCAATTAATGTCAACACATGCCATCATGAAGTATTTTAACTTCCTCTTCCGACTCCTCTTTTGCAATCAATACCATTTCCTTCGTGTTGAATAGGCAGATGCTTCATTTGTGCGTTTTTTCTCTCCCTGACAGTATCTCCGATTTCATAGCATTTGAAGATATAGTTTGCGGAACTTGAAAGAGCCTTCTGAGTCGCTTAAATACTAGCAATGATAAAAAAGTTGTGTGTTAGGCATGACCAAACAAGTGTTATCATATTTTTATCCTCTCCGAAAAAAATATTACTCCTCTTCGAATACTTAAAAATATTTTTTCATGTTAAGAATTATTTTTGAGAACCTCAACTCGAAAACTTATTCATTCCTTTTTCATTAAGAATATTTGCATTAAGATATTTTCTCCATTTTAATCATATGATAACTTATATTAATAATTTTTCTTTTGTCGAGTAAAAATCATTTCGGGAACAATCAGTTTAAATATCATCCTTGACGTAGAAAGTTATTACGCTTAAAACACTTTAAATACTTTTGCTAATTCAACACTACTATTAAACAATTATTTATTTCCCCCATTTTTTTCCATGTCCATTTTGCATGTTTCATTATTAAACATTCATACATATTAAATGGCCTCCATTACTTTGAACAACTCGACGTAAATAGTATTGTGCATGGCTGATCTCGGTGAAGCTCAATGAGAACTTCAAGTACGAATTATATTTAAAATTCAATCCTCCTTTAATCGCATCTAAAAATTTTACGAATAGAATAGAATAAATTTCTATTGGGTGGAACTTAAAAAAAACACCTCACTGCATAGAGAAATAACATTATCAGTTAATGCGCCAAAAGCATATTTGAAATGAGACGGGCACAACTCCTTCAGGTGGATTGTGTTTATATGAAATAGATTTCGAATTTCATCCCTCTGGATTCGGAAACATCTCCACGTGCAATGTACGAAAATGGTGAGGAATTCACGTTGCGGCTCTCTCAATATCTCTGTCGGGCTTACACAGGCTCACATCAACCCCCTCCTCCCTCTATCCAGCCTGGCCTCCTCCTTACTGTTGACGTATGACACCCCCAGGCGATGGGGTTCTTGTGGAGCGTTGTTTTTAAAAGGGTGGATGAAGAAAGCTATGGTGGAAAATGGAGGCGCCATCCATCGTGATTATCCATCTTTTCTCATCCCCCAATGCACACACCCTTACGTTCTAGCATCCCTCCTCTTTGTTTTAGTTCCTCTTTTGTTTCTCACGTTCACTGTCCCATTCACAGATGTCGGCCGCTAGTCATTCTTCTGTCACACATCCCTTTGCTTTGATCCTTCGTAACGCCTCTTCAGTTCCACCATTTGTCAAGTCCTCATTGTATTTTCTCTCTCAGCGATTGACCCATTGCTATATATTTCCTAGTTCTACTTTGTGGCACGCTAACTGTAGTAATTTATCGTTTTCTTTGATATTTTATCTATTTCTTCACAATATCTTACATATTTTTTCATACAAAAAGAGTGTACCTGTAGAGCAAAATTATTTTTCTTGCTTTCTTATGTCAATTAATTTCTCTTAAATTAATTACTATTATATTTCATAGAGTTTACGTTTTGCTATACCCCCATATTCTCTTTCTCATTGTTGCATTCCTCTGAAGGGAACAACTTATTAGTACCGAAGCACGAAATACTCTATAGGTGTCACTAAAAACGTTCACACTAATCCAGTTTTTATCTTAACTGTGAATATGTTCATACTAAATATCGTTTATCAATCAAAGTGTTTCTTAATGCGAAGTTTATTCATTTTGACGCTGGAAAAATCAAAATGTAAGTGAGCGGTAGATTTTCTGAATTCTGCAGGCGAAACGCGTACTTATAAAATTATTTAGAATAATTATTAATGAATGCCCTACCAGATATAAATATTAATAAGAATCTACTTCATCGAATAAGTGTTTCATTTCTCTAATTTTATTCTATATTCTATTTTCATTGGTCTTCATATCTCAACATTTTTGCATCAAGTGGAATTCATCTTTTCAGTCTTACTCTGCGAGTTAACTCTGAGTCAATTTCCGTGCCACTTGTGAAATGGCTGACGTCCCGTGCACTGCTACGGCCAGCGCACGCGTATGAATCCATTCTGGCATGTTTGTATCATTTTCTTGAATGCATATTTGCTCGCTTTTTGACCCGCTCCCTGCTCGTCACTCGCTCACAGGTCTTCTTTTATTTAAGAAGAGGCGCCGTCTTCGCTCTGCCATCCATCAAACAAATGACTTCGCTCGCCTGCTTCCTGCTAAGCAGGTTCTCCTCCTCGATCGATATCCATGAAAATAGAATTCCTTTCTTGGTCTTAGAATCCAACGAGTAAAGTGGGAAGGGATCTTAGAGTGCATCATGAGATTTTCTCGGAGAACTTTAACGCTACCTGTATTCCATTTCATTATGAATTGATATTTATTTTTCACTTTTAATGTAGTCACTTTTTTAAATTTATGATTTCATTATTGAAAAATCCAGGCTTATATTTTCATTCTGTCTCTTCAAGCCATTTACTCTGATAAAAATACAGTGACTTTCCGAAGCACGTTGAAAAAAAAGGTATTGAAAACAGAGTATACATTTCTTAGCGGCCCATCAACATTAACCGAGTACTCTCAACCTAAAATATTTTTTTTAACGGCCCCATTAAATCTAGAATATTATCATATGCATTCGTAATTATGATTTGAAAGCTTAAGGTTGTTTATGAATTTCTAGATAATTAAATAAAAAATGCTTGAAGTTGTAAATATAGCCTGGTTTATTAATCTTTAAAATACCTATTAAAAGTCTTTTAGTCTATCATACAGTTTTAAGTAGGGTAAATGTGAGCAATTTTTTTATAATCTACATTTGATTTCTTAAAAAGGAATAATAATAAAAAATGTTTTCATACATTTCTTATGAACAGTTCTCCGATGTGTGAACTAAGTATTCTACCTTTTACCAGTAAAGTTATTTTTAAAGTTTAAGGTTGGAAATATATTCATTCTTACTGGGTCAATGGAAAACAAAATTAAATATATTTAAGTGTTAATAACTAAAGGTTAAAAAAATTTATTTAAAAAAACCGCGTGAGGATGCTCATAAGTGAGACGAAATAACTTTCAAATAATTTTTCTCTAACCGCAGATGTACTCGTATTTACTGCAGCATATGATCCCATTGTAACAATATGAATGAAGGAATGAAGGAAGGAATTTTTTAATGGATGAGGATGAAGTTTAATCCTAACAAGGTGTGTAAACGTCACACGTTTAGGCTAAAGGGGCTGGATCCTATCCTTGTGCAACCATTTGGTTTCCTGAGAAATCCTATTGACCGCAGAATCTGCATTTCTCTTTCACAGTAAAGAGGCCACCTTTGTAAATGAATTGGTGTGATGTTCATTATTATATAAGTTAAACTGAGCCTAGATTTTCACCCATTTTTTTCTTCACACCATATTACAAATTCAACTCTCCGGTATTTTTTATTTAATTCGTACCGGTGTACTTGTTCTTTAAATTCAATTTTGTCAAAATCACACATTTAATGAAGAAATATCATATATGCGTAGTTCAGCTGATCGACACAAAAGAGACATTAGCTATCCCTTTCTCACCTGATTAATTTGCCGTTAATTTTCGGTAGCCAATATCAGAATCTCAGCCTTGAGCCAGTTGGGGTCAAATTACGCTTTTACCGTGGGCCGCGAAAGCAATTCCACTTTTTCTTTGAACCACAGAAAAACCGTGAAAGACGACATACCGATGGATAGTCGCACCGTCATTTATCACTTCCTTCTTTACGTGTTCCACCCTTTTATGACGCAAGCGATAATTTGAAAGATTAAGAAAAAAACAAAAATTGTAGTGAATTGTATGGTACGAGAGTATGTGTTTGAGGGTGACAAGAGTTGTGGAATTAGCCATTTTTTTAGCAATTGTGACGTCGGCGCGAGAGACGTTCATTCGTCAAGAGCCAAGCCGGACCAAAACGCGGATACGAGCACATTGTACACCTAGCATGCATGCATATGTATACATGCTCGAGGGGCGTTGTTTTATTGTGCGGGATTGATGCGATGTGCACGTCGGATCGCGTGACATTGTCGGGGTACGCTCCTTAGCGCGAATGCAACGACGGGACCTTCGCGGGGCCAGCCCGATAGGCTCTGCCGCGGCGCCTGACACATTGATTGAAGGGGCTCAGCAAAGGGAAGAGCCCTTGTGTCCGGCCGTTTCTAACCGAGATACCACCCTCATCTCCTGCCTCCACCTCTCCCCTCTCCTCCAACACTACCAAACTCCTGGATGCACCCCCATCCCCCTCATCGCGTGAGCTTCCCCACCTGCCAATCGTGATGTCCCTTCATTCACCCAATACTGGGTATCAGCGTGCGTAGCAAGGCCAATATCTTCAGGAATCTTGGGTACTTTTATCTTCGCATAGGAGAAATTATAGCTAGAAATTGAGTCATACTGTCGAATGGTAGCGCCCTGAATATTGTTAGCTGACCCCGCCCCTTAGTGACTACGTCCCTCAAACTGAGAGTAGACTTCGAATAGACAGTATCCATATCGTTCAATAATGTATTTACTTATTTCAGAAATGCTATAGAAGTGCTTATAAACTGAATTAAGATTTGTACCAAATTATTGACTTGCCTACTCTTGTGCGTTTATTTCATAAAAATAAAAGGGACACAATTCTGACTTTTTAAAGGAAAACATGATATCTAACGTTTTTGAATTCTAGTGTGTTATAATTACGCGTTGGATAACAAGACTAACTTAATACCAATTCGCAATGGTTCGATAAATTGAAATTTTTTTCACCACTATTTACTACTTTACCTATGATAAATTGAGTGAAAGATGTTTATCCTGGTTTATTATTGTCCTAACGACACTTTCTGTTTTATTGATCAGTTTTACGCTCATACGGCTATATTCAGGTTTATTATAGCCCATAAAACTTTGCATTCGCATTTAGTGTGTACGTGTTACAGTACACACGACATTTAGGAATTACGCATTAAATACGCTCAAGTGGTAAAGGTTCTGTGTCGACGGCGACCTTCCGCCCGAGAAGATGAAAGCGGTTGGAGAGGCGGAAGGGGAGTGCATGTAGAAGACCGAGGGTGGGAGGGAGCATTTATTGATAATATTCGGTCCGGGAGGTTTGATAGCCTCCAGTGCTCAAATATGCGAGTCTTCATCTTAGAAATGTTGTTGTATTTGAGAAAGGATACCTGATTGGAATTGAAAATGCAGTTATCAAAGGGAGGTTACGTGATTCATTCCACGGGAATAGGAAGAGTGGAAGGGAAAGCGGTTTATTAGGGGAAACTGTGATTATGTAGTTATTCAGAGAGAAAGAGACTTTAAGCATTCTTCATATTAGCGAGGGACAAATAATGCAGCAAATTATGGAGATCACGTTTTAATCAAGTGAAAAAAGAATTGGCAGCAATCATCGCGCATGCAAAAAGACATTATGCCTAATATTTAGTCTGCACATAATGATGTTAGCACAATTTAGGTACATGGTTTTTGACACACTGAATAGAATTACGACCATAATACAAATATGATGAAATACTATAATCATTCGAGTAAATTATTCATAAACTAAGTTGTTTTATTTTTAGTAGGTACCATTGCCCTCCCTGAACTAAAACGTTTCGTGGAAATTTGATTTTTTTCGAGTTTTCGAAGCCGAACTTCCGAAAACATCTTCAAATCCTCCATAGAAAAAACGATATGTGCAATTTATTGGGAATCTTTATAACCCAGCCTCGGTACATAATTTATATACATATATATAAATATTTATTAAATATTCATATTATTTTTCCTTAAATGGGTGCATTCATTAAAAATTCAATGGTGAATTATTCCTAATTTTTTTGTGGAGAGAGAATTAAATGAAGGGTGAGGGAATTCTGGGTCGATTAATAATAAATTCGAAAATTTAGGTAAGTGTTGACCACAGTATTGAAAATGAGGTTTGAAAAGCTCGGAATAAACAATGGTAAACGAAGAAATGAAACCCCGTTTTCCATTCTAAGGGAAAAAAAGATCCATAGTGTAGACACACTCCATATTAGGTGCAAAGCAAACAAGGGTAGTCTTTCCTAAAGGTTCTGAGCTAAGAATATCTTCCTTTTCACTCCACCACATCCCTTGATGCGTTGAGTAGAATCGGTGAGCTTTTGCGGAGCCTGTATTCCTGCAGATAAGGAACTGGAAAGTACGTAAGAATTGCAGGGTAAAAAATGAGTTAGTTAAAGCTCCCCTTGAATTTTTTTAGGCCTTGTAACTAGACTATGTCTAAGCTCATCCTGGGGATTGTGATACGTCAATACCTTCCCTCCACTACGTCCTTATCCTCTCCTGATTCCTTGCCCTTGTACACAATTATGTATATAAATGCTATTCGTTCCCTTTTTACAATACAAATGCGGCCAGCAACAAAGGTAGGCCATCTTTTGAGGTATTATAATGCAAGCAGTTCGTAATAGAATGGAAAGTAAAGAATGTGCAGCTGCATACAAATAGGGAGTTGTGGTAAAGTGTACAGTAGGGTGAACATTTATGTTTTAAAGGCCACAGACACCAGGAGCTAAAAATAATGAAGTGTGAGACTTGAGCTAGTGTTGGGGTACAAAGATGAAGATGTGATGCTGAAGCTTGTGTAGAAGTTTTTGAGAAACCAAAAATACGTTTTTATATTAAGTGTCTTTAATCACATATTTGAAACATTTCATAAATTATTTCCTGTACGGAAAGTCTAGTGTAACTCTGCTCTACATTTAGTTCTGAAAAGAGGGAGGTATTGCCGATAAATATTAATGACGTCAAAAGCTTTTTCCAACTAAAAAAATCAGGCATGGTAGCTCATTAAGAGTTATCTTATAGGCCGTATGTAATCTTAAAAATTTTATATGTATTTACTTATTTCAATAGAAAATGGTAACTTATAAATTAAAAGGAAATTGTTACCTATGTGTGTGGGCATAACATTTCGCTTTTAAAGTTAAGGTACAAATTCAGAATGATAATGCATGTTCAGTCGTTCAGTAGTAAATATCATTGCATTTAAATTGCTTAAAAATCTAGGAAAAATTTATCTCATTTAAGTAAAATTTAAAACTAATTCTTGGATATAAGCTCAAAAGGTAATTTTATAAGTACTTATCTTGACTGATTTTTAAATTCATCACAAACTGGTATCAATAAATTACGGTCAAGTGAGAAAATATCTCCTCTAATAATGCGTAACCTTCATAATATGAGTGCTTTCCGAACTAACGTACGCATCCTATCACTAATTGCTTTATTGTTGCTTCAAATTTTAATAGGAAACATTTTTACGTCCCTGTGGGTCATGGAAGTTCTCATCAATTGACCCTGTCGTTTAAGAAGTTAACTCGACCCAAGAGAAGAAAATTGAGTGGACTCTCCCTCTCCCCACTTAAAGTTCCCCCCGACCCCATTAATATGTGAAGAAAAGAGCGTGGGAGGGAATTTGTGTGTCATCGCATTGCTCTTATACGTTTATTGAACGGAAATTTCGGAGACTTGAAAAAAGGCAATAGTTGAGATCAAAGTTTTAACACAGCCAAAGCCACACTATTCAATTTTCCCTTATCAGGGCCCGACATTCCTGGGGGGTATTTGTTTAATATTCATTTACATCTACTTATAACCTGATCATTAACCAGAAGCTATAGCACAATATTAAATATGCATAATTATAGAAAAATCATAATCCTGCGGTATTTATCTACCTGGAGGCTGGTTTTTATTCGTTACAATAAAATTCAGTTCATACCTAAGTTGATTGACATTGGCATACCGTGGTCCGAGGAGTGGTAAATTCCTGTGGAGGATGTTTCTATTAGGCATGTCCTTTAGATTGATTCCGTGATTAAGTCGGCCTGTTTTATTTGAAAACAAAATGCTGCCTCGGTTTTGATGATGTCTAGAGGAATAGATTATATTATTTAACTGTATGATTTAGAAATTCATAAGGAAATTTAAAACGCCGTGTTCTGAATTAAGCTGTATGCTATGACAAACGCTAGTTTTTTTATTGGTCTGAACCACTAGCATATACACTCTCTTGGCATTTCCCGGCGGTGTTTGAGCTACGATTCAAAACAATTCAGGGTATATAATCCACCTATTGCCTTTTTATTCATATTTTATTTCCTTCTTGTTTATTCTATGTCAAAATCTTGCCAAAAAAATCACTAATGTTTTTTTAAATATCTGTATAATTCAGTGAAGTGTGTGCAACTTTCGAATGCAACTTGCACAATGAAATTTCTGATTCCAATCAACTGATCATTTAATTCCTTTCCTCCTGCGTTGACCTGAATGGCGCTCATCTACTTTTACTTGGTAAATCCATATTTCATCAGAATTACTTTGAAATGCCTTCTTGTTTACTCGCTCAAGTCTCGACCTAAATAATGAAAACTGAAAGTTTGCATAAACTCATTTATTTCATGTAATTAAAATCAATGTAAAAACGATTCTCTTGTTCTTACGTAAATTTCTCTTTATGTGCAACAAGAGCTATAGGTAGATGCACTATACTACATGATGATTACAGCAATATTTTTGGTAGCATACAATATTTTGATGCGTTTATTTTTAGGTTTGATGATGATTAGAAAATAGTTGCATGCTTAAATACAACCTTTTATTGCATGATTCATGTGAAGCAAAAATAATTTTGCCAGTGCTAAAAACTAAAAGTAGGTTTTATGATGGCATAATTAAATGGACAATTCCGCAGTACAAAAAATACTGCACTTTATTGGATTTACAGCGATGTTGGCATAGCCGTAGGTATTACAAATGAAATGTAAATAAAGGATTGTTATACCGGCAATAATAGGGAACGTGGTAAATATGTGAGATCAGATTTCCCGCTCATTAGTGGAATCGGTGAACAACTGAACTATAGGCGCGAGAAGATCATAATTCCAGTTTTGTATGCTATTTTAAAGTATGCTACAACCTCTTCCTACTGCATTGGTGACAGATGATAAGAAATTTAATTGATTGCTGAGGCTGATATTAATGAAAATCATGTACCTTGTTAAATGATACGTTATGTAACTTCGACGGCTGCATATTCCCAACCAGTTTTTTTCTGTCTAATACCTATATTAAATAATTTTAAATATTGAATTTCAATTTAAAAAATCCTCGGTTCATAATTAGAGGCAAATTAAGTCAATTTTTTTCGTCCAAAACGTATATTATGAAATAAAAACTCGGAAAATAAGATTTAAAAATTACTACAAAAATGCATTAAATTAAGCTATTTATTCTTTACCCAGGACATGAATTAGCATACACGGCATGCAGTGCTGATTTCATATCACTGCAAAATCATCTATGGGTCGCTGAAACATAATTACTAATTTGGTTTCAAGCGAAGGTTTTGTTTTCGCCACATTTTTTCTAGAAGTCTATGGAAATAATTTATTGGCAAAATGTTATGTATTATTTATCCAATGGCTAATTGCTTTAATTTATAAGCGTTTAAAATTTACTTGAGAGAAATTCGACTGCTGATATTGAATTTTCATTGGCATCTTTAACTTCATAAAAATAATATGTATTCATGTTGAGAAAGATAGTTGTAGGTGTTGTAATTTTAAAATCTAAATCTTCACGATACCCCGCAAGCCGCCGCTAGGGCGTGTGGCAGGGGGGG
>LYUA01000010.1:458526-470830 GCA_002093875.1 Calopteryx splendens
AAATAAAATAGGACGACCTCAAATGGCGACCAGACGACCTCAACCTTGCTAATATCAGTATATATAACTGAATGTTATTAATTTAAGATATTCTTAATTTAACTGTTGTGTCACTATGCTCACTGCATCACTTTTGCCAAAGTGCGTCGAACTTTAATGCAAGTTAGTAAAGTGAGAATACAGCTATCATAAAAAAGGGTATACCTTTGATATCTATTTTTACACTCTAAAAATGTGTGGCTGCTTGATTACATGTAATTTTATTTTAAGTAGGAAAGAATTACGGCTTGAATACATGTCATTTTATTTTAAGTAGGAAAGAATTACGGCTTGAATACAAGCAATCAAACATTTTAGATCGCATGCTAACACCTGCGTAACACAAATACCGGCAAATAATTCATCAGATTGGACGGTAAGGGATCCATTTGGATGTGTAGGTTTTGATGTTTCCATATCATACAGATGAATCAGATGCCATTGTAATTCTTTAAAACATCGTACGTACATACCTTAGGAGACTTTACTACCAATGTCCGCATCGATTAAGTCATATGTTTATCTAAATATCACCGACACATTGTCGGGAATTACTTTAGGCATTCTCGCTCAGGAGATTTGTATCCAGTGGACCCAATGTGAAATTTTTAATATTATATTTACATCTTTACCAGGGTCCTCCTGCGGAATTACCAGAACCACCAACCCTGAAGCGCACTCGACCATGCGAACTTATGGTTGCGAGAGGAGAGTATTATCCTCTGAACTTATAAGGAGGGCTCCGTATTGTATCTCATTTGGTGTTAGGTGATGCGGTACACGAATTTATCTTGAAAGTTCAAAGAGATTATCCGTGTATTCATCCGTGATTTCATCCGTGAATCCGTGAATTATTAATCTGGTAAAAGTTCATTGAATGAATTTCTACTGGGGTAGTTGGCTGGTCGTATACCAGTGTTCCCTCGGAATCTAATACCACTTCCAAAATTAAGGTTTATATGCTATTAATCATACCATAAAAATGAATTTTAAGTACCACTAACATTCACATTAGATTTATTCATATAATAATTTGGGCACTTAACTTTACCAAGAAATTTGTATTTTATTAATATCACTGATAAATTACTACTTATTGCCCGAGAAAAGGATGTGGCGTAATTGCATGTGTTTATGCTGACATTGTGGGAAAGAAAACTGTTAAACATCCGCATTTTTACTTGGCTCTCTTGCGCGTAACTCCTACCTGGGATGACGGGCATTAATTGAAGGTTTCGTCTTTCATATTTGGTCTAACTTCTAATGGAAACCACAGTGATAGGGAGAGAGGAAGAGAGCAGCGCTTTAGCAGTTGATGTTCTCACGCGTTAATTACCAACCGCTTTCTAAGATTATCTCTTTGCCTTCTAGGATATAAATCGTTTTATTGCGGAAAAAAACTGTTTGCATGGCTCCGATAACATTTTTGTTGGACCCTTCATCGCGGATTTGAGGTCTGCTGATTACTCATGGGTCAATAAACTCTTTTAAATGGATTTTGTGTCATTCATCCCTTTTCAAGATTATAAATGAAATTTTGCATCTCTATAAGAATACAAACCTTTAATATTATTCTATAATTTTTAACCATCGTATTTGCCAATTCCAATAACTAGGGAGTAATTTAAGGTACATACATGACTTGGTTAATTAATAAAGAGTGTCAATGATAAAAGTGTTCAATTAAGTACCTATTCCACACCTTAAATTCATGTATTTTCAATGCCTTCTCAACCACATGAAATTTGTGTGGTTTGAAGCTGCAATGGATATTTTTGCTTTCCACATTCATTGTTCTTGGGTGTTTGTACGAAATTTCATAAGACCCTTTTGGTCGAAATTCCAGTAGGGATTTTGATAAACCTTCCTAATAATTACTAAAAAAACGATTCATGCCCTTGCTTGAAAATATACTTTCCGTAAATGTTAAATATACACATTTTATAGTCTTTGAACTTTATAGCATATATGTGTAATAAATAATCTAAATCATTATCTAGGATTTTAAAATTAATAGATTCATTATTATATGCCAAGACGAATGAGAACCAGTCTGATTAGTTGCCAACCGAAGATTTCTGAGTTTAAAATGTAGAAATACTTCCGTGTACTTTCAGCTAAAACCCACGCTGTGTGTTTTTTTTGGGTAACAGTATTTCTCTGAGACCTTAGGCTCCTTAGAGAAAAGGAACTTGCACCATGCACTAAATTTGTGACCTTCACACACCCTAAGGTTTAGTATCATTTGAATGTTGTTCTCCCCTATCAAACAGATACTCGACTTCATGTTGGCAGTACTGTTTGGGTTTGATACGCGAAGATATTTATCTTGTGTTGTGGAAACAAGTCATACCTCGCGCAACGGCTATCGAAGTGTTCCCAGAGAAAATGGGTACAGTTGACTCCAATCGCCGTAAGTATGCTGTCAGCAACTACTTCCACAGACCCCCAGTGTCGGTACGACTTTCGATTGATTCGCATACTTTTTTTATAATTAAATATCAGCATTACTCATTGCAACACGCCCACCGTGATCGCAACGCAGACGAACCAAGCCCTCAATTGATCTCCCTTAGTATGCAGCCGACGAAGAAAGGGACCGCCACTAATTTTGTCTCGCCGATCTGATGCCGCGACGCGGATCGGGAGACCCCTTGCAGTGCGTAAAGTTGCCGCCCCTCTCCCCACTCCCTTTGGAACTGCAACCCCTTTTCGGACCCTTCCCAAGCGTGACCGAGGAGCAGAGAGGAGCGATTTTGTCGAGATGCAAATCGGAGAGATTTAAACGGTGGAAGGTGACGAAATCCGGCGAGTGAGAAGCATGTATGTTCTGTGTATGAGAGGGACTGCTCATTGAACGGTGGAATAAGGGTGAGAGAGAGAGAGAGAAATGAGGGGATGGGAAGGATTTTTTTTTATCGTCACCGGGTAAGGCGCAGGCGATTTTGGAGTGGGGGGTGTAGGCAACGGATGGGACAGGGGGAGGAGTTTGGGGAGCTAGGATGCTTACAACGAACCGAGGGGGAAGCTGGTGTAATAGGGAATGGCGTAGGACACGATCGGCCAAACTACGAGAGGGACACAACCAACCCCCTGCGATCCCCCCTTCCTCACGAAGCCCTTCTTCCCTTCCATGCCCGACCCTAGGGGTCTCAGGCGGGAGTGTGAGCACGCCGCTGGCACGGGAAATTGGGATGGGGGCCAAGGGTGGTCTGTCTGTTGGGTGCTAGACCCTGGTAAAACGGTGGCCCGCGCACAAGGCTACAGCTGACATGAGATACATTAGTAGCGTTCTGGGCCATTGAACGTCGTTCCAGCCAGCGGTGACAATGGGGAAATGGGTGCAATAAGGTAAGGCTTTCGCTCTGTATTATCAGCAAAAGTGAGGCTGAATCATGTTTCAGTTGAAGGGACAGAGTGATCAAAGATGTGAGCAGTAATTGGGAGAATTTTTTTCGCCCTTGTGATTTTTATTGCCAGTGCGGGTGTGTTTTATCTTCCTTGGGGATTATAATCGCAGCTGCTTCATGTTGGAACCTTGATGACGCATTGCAAAACTTAGAGGCGGTCCTAAACTGGAGGCACTTATTGCGAGTTGAATTTCTGATTGAGGCAACTGTGTGGCTTTCATTATTGAGTAGGCGATAACAGTATTTTCTCACAGAATAAAATTAATATTTTTTCCTGGCCGTGAGGTACTAATCACTTGTGTGTTAAAACAAATTATGATGTTTGTAACTTTTTGAGAGAGCGCCAAATCATATTTTTGAGGGAGATTTACACTAAGTGGTAGGTAAGTGGGATACAATTCAAATTTTAAAATGCAAATAAAGTTAAAAGTAATCGTGACATCATTTCTCTGTGCCAATTATAAGAAAGAACTAGTGTTATCAGAGCAGAAATAGTCATAAACACCTTGGAAACTATTCAACAATGTAACCAGGAAAAATATTTTTGATCTAAATGCAGTGGTTATTTTATATGAATCCACCGAGATGTTTGCTCAATGCCCATTCAAGACTCTTTGAATGATTTCTTTGACCGAAAGATTCATTTTAAGCTTGGATTAATTTGTCAACACTCAAGCATTCAAGGGAATTCAAGAGAACACTTTAAAAAATATTCTGCAGTTTTGTAGTCATTATTAAAGTGAAACTATGTTATTCAATATTCTACCCTGGGCAATAGATAATACAAAACACGGTTTCAAGCCTGCATTTATTTAAACAAAAAACTAATAAATTTTATTGGCAAACCTAATATAATGTTATAATAATTAACAGAAATTGACATTTTGTTCACCAGACTGCCTTTAGGATGCTTATTATTTATCATAAGGTATGTGATGTTTAATGAATATAAAGATAACATTTGAGCGTATCTGGTAATTTAAGTACATTTTCTAATTTAAGCAAAAATTATAATGTGGTAAAATACACAATAAGTCAATAGAATTGTATGGAAACGTGATATTCATATACGTTTCTCATAAAACTCATTAAATTACTCCAAAACTCTTAATGCAATAGGTACTTTAGTATTTTTATTCTGAACCGCATATGAAGTATGGTTACAATAACAAGAAAATATCAGATATGAAGAACTTATAGGAGAGATCAAGGGGTTGAAACTCGGTATTTAATGTTAGATGAGTGATAAAACCCGTTCTTCAGGTACTCTGGCATTACATGAAAATAACTTAAAAGTTTGGTAAGCGCGAGGTACCTAGTCGTTACCAATCTGTGACACAGCTAATGCCTTACAAGGTTCAGGAAAGGGTTCTTTTTGTCGGTAACCATCACGGTTCTCTGTTGAATACTAATATTTACTCGGGAGGTGGATAGTGTAAAAGTTGTTACGGCGCTGAAATGTGTCCCAATGAATAACTAGTCGCGTCCATGACCGTGACAAGCCACTCGGTGTTGTACACGGAAAGCCCTGGTGCGGAACGGGCGTTCATTTTTCATTTTTGGTCCAGCCGTGTTACTAGGAACCCTTTTAAGAGCTCTTCTACTCTGTTCCTCTATAACGAGGCGGTGTATGCAGCACCCGTAGATCCACGCGTCGAGAGGAGGGAGGGGAGAAGGAAGTGGGTTTTTTTAGGGATGAAAAGGACCCTGGCGTGTGCAACGCATGTGTGGAGTCATGGATGGAGTATGGGAATAAAGAGGACGATGATCACAAAGGGAAGGGGTTAGGATGGATGATTGCCTAGGCGGAGACGGAAAAGGATTCTGATGAAGGCCATTTTGGTTCAATGGCCATGGACCCCGAACGCGTCTCATAATCAGTAATTCCCACAAATGTCGGAAATCGGGCGTCGTAGAGTCATCCACTGTGTCAATTGACACTTACTTAAGTAAATACCCAGTATCCTGTTATTACAACATATAAGCCACTCACATCAAAAGATCATTTCTTAATTTTTCTTGCTTTTAAGCAATTAAATTCGGTACCTAATCTACTAATTGGCATAAAATTAGCCTATAGCCTGAAACAGTATTTAAAAAAAGCTATCTTCCAGCTTAGGTATTATGCGTAAAACATTATGAAAATGTCTGTCATGCCTACTGTTTTTTTCAGCTCATCACACCTAATTCTACGCAAAACCCTTGCCTTTCTTACTTATGTGAAAATTATATATATCGTTAATGTACCACATAGGTACCTGAAATATGAGGTACCCTCTAGCATTTATGAACCTTAGGATGCTATATCTGGCTCTTAGGTGTTCATGCCATTAATGACCACTTTTAATTTATTGGTGAGTTTAAATATCCAGTTACAATTAATTAATTTCAAATTAATAATATGGAATTTGGTACGCTATTCATTGTTTTGTAATGGATCTATTCAGACGTTTTTTTGCAATCAAAACATTCTTCATCGATTTCAGCACACATTCCATTCCCCTGATTTTATAAATCGTAAATAACATTTTTATTCCATAAGATCTCTTTTTTCTTAACCTGTAGTAGTCTTGTCATAATTGTTTTCAATGATATTGTCTTAGATCTTCCTGAGGTTAAAGGTTATCTCAGTTCTCCGTGTTGTCACCTTCGTCGATAAAAGTGAAATGATCTTATTACTAATCGATAACCACTGAATCTTCTGTCTCATACTTAAGGATTACACCTCCTAATTGAGCATTATTGGTGCTTTCTGATTAATCTTCGTTAATATTCTTAAGTAATTTATTCCCGGCCCCAAACCTTTCTTTGTCGTCTCAGAGCTCCATCGTAATTACTTTACCTGGTGTGGAAACGCAATTTTAATAGTAATTAAAATTATCGCAAAATATATGTATTCAGGCAAAGATTTTTAAAGATATTTTATCGAAATTTAAGCTTCAAACAACATTAAAAATGGGCTGTGAACTATGAAAGTTAATTAAATTTCATGCCAAGTTTATTTTTAAAAACTACACAATAAAATAATGTTTTGATGTGGTTTCCTTTAGTTTTGAGCCAAAAAACCTATTGACGTTCTAAACAATGGCATTCAAATTTACTTCATATTCCTGTAATATTACTCTATTCACTCAGTTTCATCTCTTTGAGCCACCCAGAAGAACGAAGGGGAAAATTAAAAAAATATTAGACTGTTTCAGTATTAATAACATTATAAACTTATAGTTCTGGTAATTAAATTGCCTTTAGCGTTACAGCTGAATGTTTATGTCAAAAAATACTGAAAAGTTATATATTGGAATGAAATTGGCTAAATTAGAACTAACGAATTGTTATCTTACAGCTAGTCATCGATGTCTGATTAGTTATTCAACACTATTCAAACTACGTGAATCACACTGATTCCATGCAAAACCGCATTCATTAATCAATAAATAGGAATATGATAAATTATCAAACGGATTTCTATTGCATTCATATTGCATTCGATACAGCATGGCATACTCATTATTAGGTGTGAGCTAAAAATATTTCCATTATCATGAATACGATTTTGATGTCTATGTGGTAGATACTACCTCCAAAGATAATTTCATTTTGAATTATCTAATTATCGTATATTCCTTTCTTGTTATCTAATAAATTTTAGTGCTCTCATTTTCATTTATTTTCCATTAATTTTTAATTTTCATTGAATATTTCATAAAGGGCGCTTTATTCACGTGCGAGTTGAATTGTACCATAGGACGTGGATTTAACTAAAGGATATTAATGTGATTTACCTCATTAGAGACAAATAAAGTTAAGACATATGTTTTGTCTCAATATACATAGTTATTGAATTTTTTGAGAATCATGCTAATTTAATTTTCAGTTTTGAATTCGTCCAATATTAATTATTTATTGTTTTTCTTTGCAGGTAAGATTCTACTTAGCATCCTCCTGAATCCTAGAAAAAAATGGTGAGTCTTTTTCATAAGATGTAACGTGGTTTTGTTTTCGATATTAATATAAAATCCTTATTAAAACAGCACAAAGTAACCGGAACAATTAAACGTTGGCTCTGTTTCCATAAATTGACATTTCCTGTTAGAAACGCAGAAGCTTTCTCGAGACTGGAGGAAGGGGCAAGCTTGATCGTCATGGATGACGGGGTGTATCGTGAGGGGCAGTTAAACAATCGGAGAATTTTTAGTAACTCATGGTGGAGTAATATTAATAAATACTTCGGATCGGATCGATCGATTAAAATACGTGGCACATATCTATCATTTGTTCATGAATTATTTCGGGGAGTATTAAGGAAAATAAATCTCAATTGACCGTGCGTGATCGTCTTAGTTGGTCATAATGTCGTTCTTTCTGACGTGAGATCTCAATTGTATGCATCGACTCAGGAGATAGATCTAGAAAATGTTTTTTAGTAAAGAAACCTTTCTCCTGGGATCTTCCGTTATCTTGTAAAACGAAAATGAAAATACCAGGAAGTTGCCACCTACTCCGTTATTTTACGATAGTTCCTACGTCTTCTTAGTTTCTGAGTGGAAGACTCATCCAACAGCGTTGGCTCGACATGGTAATATTGGTTGTAAGCACGAAAGCGATAGGGTGGAAGCGTCTTGTGACGTAATAATTATGGACCTACCCCTTCAGTGAAAGTGTTGAGCGCTTCGATGTTAAGCCACCTATAACTCGGAAATTGGGCGACAGATTGAAGAACTAACTATCAAGAGTTTGTAGAAGAGAGTAAAATGCGAGTATTTTGTTAAAATTATATCAGATATATAGAAATAAAGGAAATATAAACAAGCATATTAATTAATTTCTATTTAACAAAGGCGAGAATTTTCGTATTCCAGAAAGGATCCTTAAATGCTTGGATGCCCAAAGAGTAACCCACAGATATATAACATTTTTGATTTTTTTTAAAGGGCAATTATTTTCTTATGTGGTAACAGATTAGAACCCATGATATATATGTTTTTGTGTGTGTACATTAATTAGAATTCAGAAGAATTGCCATGTCTATTTACTAACAATTTTTACGATAACAGTTTTAGGATTGTTAGATAGCTTGGATGGCTGTCACGATTAGAGAGTAAGGTATTAAGGTATCAAGCAAGGTGGAAATTTTTGATTCTACTTGTTTCAACGGTGGAATTAATTGGAAATAAACAGATTAGACCACTTGGGTTGACATATTACTCCAATGATAAATCTAAAAGCACGGTCTTCACTGACATAACGAGCGCAACAAAACCAAGGGCGTATCCCGTTTCACGTACGAATGGCATCGATGTGCCGTCCCATCGTTGGCCGTTCCAAGGTCCGTTAAGGTCCTTCACGGACCTTGTAACATTCAGTTTTTGACGATCGTGCGTTGACAAAGGTGATGCAAATACATGAGACTAAATGAATTTGACACGGTTTGAAAATTTTAATATTGACGATGAGAGGTGGTCGAGAACTGCGGATGAAGCAATTTTCAAATTATTAATTAACTATCATCGTTGTTCGAGTTCCTGATAAACATATTTTTGTTTATATAAAAGAGCCCTTATCGTATCTTCGTCATTCAGGAACATTGCTTCTCGCCTTTCAAAAAAGGTTCACTCGATATTCGCTTTCGAACCGCATCAACTGCTCCAGCCTTTGGTCGGAGCGCTTGGAGGCGTGTCACTCGTCACTCTTTCCGGGGCCGTCCTTGGGGCTCGAATTGAAGCGCTCCAATGCGTGAAACGGAACGAGTTCCAGAGCATCAATCAGCATGGAACGAAACACACCCCTAGGTTAAACGCCCCATCAGTTTTGATAGAGAGAGATCTTGTTGGCATATGCCATTGCTTTAACTATACCTTTATAATTCGCCACATTTTATGTAATTAGAACTGTATAATTTAGAATAACTGTTGTCCAAGCACTCTACTTGACTCTGTAGTGGTAAGCAATGTAAGACATAATTGGATAAAGATTCCGTGAATGGATTAATGGGTACTGCCGGTCTTATCGGGAATGCTTTCATTCAGCCTGCGTAAGTATTAGTAGAAGTAGTATTTTTATTAAATGGTTTTGGCACTGGTATCGAAATCGATTTTGACCATTTAGATTAAATCCTCTCCGTCTCTTTCAGGAGCCCCTTAACCCAAAAAAATACTCCCGGAATAACTGCTTAATAGCTCCAATTTCGTGTTTAAAATCGACATTCTCTGTCCCCCCTTTCAGCCCACCTTTCATCTCGCTTGAGTACTGCACGACAAAAAAGGCCCCTCGCCTGCGCGTCCCTCGACCCTTGTTGAAAATCCCATTCCAACCCGCTCACCATCCGCCCTAGCAACCTATATCCTCCCCCTTATTATTTGTCCTTGCTTATTTAGAAAGAGTGCCATTCACCTGCCCCTCCCCCACGACTCATCCCCCGGGGCCCACCTAGAATCCCTCACTACTTCATATGCCCCACCCCCCCTTCCCTAAACACATCACCTTTGCTTTCTGCAACCCCCTCCCTCGTAAACCACACCCCTTTGCCACTTCTCGCGCTCTCCACCGTCACAACATTACACCAATTCTTTCATCGCTTGAGTTACCAACGGATTAACCCCCCCCCCAAGCTCCTCCCAAATGCTTACACCTTTACATGCCTTTCCTCGTCTCATCTGCTCTCCCTAGTGTAGGTATACCATATTACACGGAATACTCATTGCTTTTGCTCTATCAGTGTCATTTCAAGCTGTTGGTGCATACCTTTCACACCTCCTTGTTACATTCTCCCACTCATAAAGACCTTTGCAGACTCCATGCTACGTCGTTTATTTTCGGTAGGTTGGTGGAACACAAGGTCTGACCTCGGGGTTTGGGTTCAGATATCTCCCCCCTGCTTGTGCTTGCGTTGTAAAATAATGATTCACACTAGGCTAATACTCCGTTCCAATAACACGGAGGACTTATCTGTCCTAATATTAATGGATTAGATGCGTCACTAGAGTTCGTTTTGCGCTCAGCCGTGGTAATATGTGAAAGATTTAACCTCAATTTCCGCCATCTTCATTCCCAGTCAGGCGACTGTGCAATGTGGATGAATTCCAATAAAAAAATTAAATGCGCTATATAATCAGAATCTTCACTTTATATTGCCGTTAAGTAAAAAAAATAAAGTGCCGGCTTGTCTTTGGGATTTTATTTTCCTGTTCCTACTTCGAAATATTGCGTTTCCAGGAGGTGTGACCATAAAAGTTGGAAGTAATAATAACATTTCAAGTAAAGTGGATAAGAATGCTTCCAACTTCCATTCATAGAATTAATTTTATATTTAGCTTATGATGTTCTTTTATGTGCATAAAGCATGACTAAAAGCAAAAAAATATATTTTCAATCTTGTCTCACTTAATGCACCATGCCTGCAATTTGAAACTTCTGCACTCCGCAGTCCTTGTCATTTGGGGTTTCTTTGGAAAAAAAATTTAATCGTGGCAGTTCTGTTTTCACAAATTTATATTTCTACTGCACCCGACTTAACCAGGGAAAAGATTGAGATTTAAGAGCAAGCATTATTTTATTAAAGCGTTTCTTTATCATTAATTATCCAAAGCAGGTGTTTTATTATTGTGTCATGTGCTCCTAATCTTTCAACATCTTGAATATATGTATGCAGTGACTTATTCTTTTGTAAATATAATTTCTTCAAAACATGGCTTCTGGGAAAAAGAGCTCTTCTGATCTCCGATTTTCTTGCGTCGTTCCCCTTTGCATTATTTCTTCCTCATCATCCTCTCATCCTTATTTCCTCGAGTCGGATTTCTTTTTAAAAAACCATCACCATTTTTGGCCTTTTTTCAACTCACTCTCATCTCTTGCCTTGCTTTCCCTACGGGGTTCCTTCTGTGTGCGTTTTCATGTCGCGCTTCACCGAATCCATTATCCCTGCATAGAAATTGGTTACCTCTTTGCTGTCGGCTGAAATCCCCGTAACCCCGTTAAAATAGAGGGTACCGACCAAACTTCTACTCTCTTTATCATTGATTGGTTTGATTTTTTTCCAGCGCAATTTTCTAGTGGAACTGTCTCTCTTTCTTTTGAAAATTTTAGGTCAATGGAAAGCGCTCGAATACAGAAAGAGGTTCAAATGAAAAATTAATGATAGAGCATACTCTGTTGCCACTATCAAGAATAACTTCGCAACGGCCCCGTATCCCGAGTATGACGAATTGCGGTAGTACCTATTAAAAAAAATTCAATTGTATTAATAAATGGAGTCCATTACTTGCCTATTTCAGTTCAATATAAAAACTAAATGGGATTTTAACGTCATTGTTGGCCTATCGCAACTACGATTTCTTAGTGATTAACGTAGAATTTTGGCCTTGTTTATATTCATCCCTCTCTGTATGCGTGGTGCAATATTCAAGATATTCTCGCTAAAGGCCTTACCCTAATGTGAATTCGATGTTATACCTCAAGGGAATGGTATACATTTTACATACCGAAATTTGAATCGGCGTGCCAAGAGTGTTCCTTAAGGCGTCAAGGAAAATATTGGCTGTGACAGGGTTATGTCATGCTCTCCCATCTACATCCGACGTCAAAACTCGAGGCGTGAATATGTATTCATGCCCGGGAATTATTCAGCGCGGCAAGGAACCTAATTGAATCGCCATGACACTCAACGACTCCTGCTGTTAAATAGCTTTCCATTGCCATGTTATCACTCCACGTCCTTTTTCAACCGACTCGTATGTCTAAGCGAGTTCGTCTCTTAATCTTCCCTTCCTCTCGCTCCCTCGGCGTAAAGCCCTATACCACCCCGCCCCCTCCCTTTGAAAATGGTCTCTTTTTGTCGTACCCCCCGCCCGCTCCCCCCC
>LYUA01000010.1:514361-525424 GCA_002093875.1 Calopteryx splendens
GCCCCCCCCCCCCCCCCCCGTGCCCTTCTCTCCCTCCCTCCGCCACGCCTGCGGTGGAAAGCCTCGCACTCGGGTCCCACGCGCGCGCGTGCCGCCCCCGGGGCTCTCGGTCAGGGTGGCGCGCATCTGCGGGGGCCACTCGAGCCTTCGACAAGCGGCCATTAGCGAGAGCATAATGGGTTTGCGATGGGGATGTGTCAGTCGGAGTGGGGGGAGGTTTAACGTGGCGTGGGCATCCCCGAGTCGGTGCGAGTGGGGTGCAAGGGAGTGCGTTGGGTGTGGGAGACGAATGGATCGTCGAGCGAAGGTTAGCTGGTTGGGGTGGAAGGCCTTAATGGACGTCGCATTGCTTCGGAAAACATTGAGAGGGAGTTAGAGAGCTGAGAGTCGGTCTCGAATGGGTGCGTATGGTAGGTGCGTTGAAACTGAGCGTGTCGTCAATCGTCAGGGAGTCGCTGAGTGCTGCATTTACATTACTCGTCATAAGTTTTATTACCCTATTTGTTATCGGATCGATTTATTTTTATTCATAGTGCTTCAAGTTTTCCTCTCCCTCATGAAATTATGATAAAATGATCAGCTTTTTTTTGTAATCGAGTGGAATATAATTTTTTAATCCTTCCAATTTTTTTTAGCGAGTTCCCTATTAGAAATGGCCTTATTAGGTACTAAAATCGTTAATTTATTTTAGCTGTGAAGTGATCCGTGATAAATTTGGGCGAAGAAAGAAATAATGAAGATTGAATAAACGTGGAAAATATCTGAAATGGCCAACCTTAGTGAAAAACCAGTCGTTTGAACTCTTCATAATCGATGTATGTCTAACGGCGGACCCAATTTTGTGCAGGGCATGGTTAGGGCTTTATTGATATCATTTAGTTTTCTTGGACTGCTTGACGAAATTCCCCATTTTAAATCTGAATTTTGCTCCTCATTTAGTTTTGTGATATAAGGAGTTGCATGATTAAAATTTAGATACAATGCTTACTTCGACTCGAGAAGTATTTGTAAACGTTTTTTTTCAAATATGATGCAAAGTTTGTGATCACTTTTCAGCTTGGTAAAAATCATGCATTCAGGTGTCGCATTCCCATCCATTACATAGATTTTGTGATTTATAACTTAAAAAAGGAAAGGATGAAATATTTATTCATAAAAAGGTCAAGCTTTATATAATGTTAATATGCATGTGCATAATGATGAATATAAAAGGAAAATAAATGACAGAAAAACACCCAAATAAAATCAAATTCATTAGTTTTTTATGTAAAAAATAATTTCCTTCGCGCTTGCATCTTTTGCTGCTGACTTTCGTTTACATTTTTTGTTTAAGGAATCAGAAAATTAGCTCATATTTAACTTATAGAAGTATATTTTTGATATTGAATGCCCCTAAATTATTATAAGAACTGTGTGGAACAGGAAGTTATTGTTACTCTTCGGGTAAAATTGCGTGTCATAGATCCCAAAATCATTTTTTTTCATTTATCCTCTTAAAGATATGCATGTGTCTAAATGAATTCCTTTACCTAATCTGATGTTGGGATTGATGCCGTGGAGAAATGTAGAATTTCCCACATTCCAGTCTACAAAGCCAATCAAACTGGAGGAAACGTTGCGAATTTAGAACTCGTAGGAGCAACACAAAACAAGCATATTCACAATATATATAACTTATTATAGGAGGTATCAATAACCTCTATCGTTATTTATAGAAGATATCAAATTAAAGATGGCGCAATTTAATTTCTTAAAATTTTATGTTCATGCTCATTTAATTATCTACGATTGAGGAATTACTATTTTGAAAATCATCATTACGATACAACTTATGGCAATTTAACAATGGACGTATTCATTTCAATTTGCTATTGTGAAAATGGAATGAATCAACAGATCTCGCAATTTTTCCGCTAATAGTATTAATTTCAAGAAAAAATAACAGGATGCTTTCCAATGGCCCTTTTTAATTCCCTTATTTAATTTTTCTCTGCTTACAACAATACCCACGGAAAAAATGAATGCCACATTTGTATTTTAAAAGCGCCTTTGCATTTTCTGATTAAAATAATATTTTATTTTTTCATTTCACTTACAACTTTGGAGCATCTACTCCCGCTGGCCAAATGTACATAACGATTATCCATTTAACGGATGTTTAAAATCTTCATTAAATATTAAACAAGAACAATTTTTTGCCATTAGAAAAAGGAGAGACATATTTTGTTTTCATGGGACCATTCATGAGTTTGTGTAGATATTTCTAGAATTCTCACATATTGAAATACATTTGAAATGACAGGTTATATAAATATTTATTCGAGTTTTTTTTATATATTTTAAGCTAACATAACACATAGAAAGCATAACAAATATCGCATAGTGGAAATACTTTATAAAACTTTAAAAATATGGCTTCATCGATAAATCTTACGGAAAAAATGTTTGCGGCTTCATAGGTTGATAATAAATTACATTTGTAATCAGTGGAAGTAATGTTGAGCGTAGGTATTTGAAATAGAAATTCTTAAATTGAACCGTATACCGTCATAGTTCAATATGAACTTGAATGTAGTGGTTTCTTAATAAGTAAAGATTTAATGAATACTCGATATCATGCTTTTGTCACTAATCTTTTTTTATCTTAAGTGAAAATTTGTTTACACCTTGTGTCAAAGGAAATATCAGAGTTTGTAGACTGACGCTTCCTGTCTGATCGTAAAAATACATTAAATGATCTTAAAATGCGCATAAAAACAAAATTATTCTGTAAAATATATATTTATTATTTGTTTGAATTTAATTTATGACAATATTTCATTTCAAAGGGAAGATCATGTTATTCTCCCTTGTATTGTTCACGTATTCCATATTTTAAGAAATTATACTTTGATTAAATATCATCATAGATTGGTACTTTATAAGACCTGTTATGAAAAATATAATTGATATCATGCATCAATTCGTAGAGCTTATTCATATTTAATATGAATATATTTTTATATTGTCCTCAGAAGTATTTATCAACCTTCAGGTTTTGACATTATTACTGTCATTAACAAGGTTGACAACGACAATGCGTCAAAACCTTGTTTGGTAAATAAATATTTCTGTGACTATACAAAGATAATTTCACATAAAATTACGAAAGCCCATGATAAAATTTATCCTCCATTTCAAAGGTAAAATAAGAATGCAATAGCTTTCCCTTCCACCGAATTTCTTTTAAGGATTGTTATAAAGTCGCGGATAATGTTTTTCGAAGTGTAATGCATTCGACTCATTTAGCTAGCACTGCTTTAATGAGAGCACGGGGAAAGGCACTTAAAATAAAGTATTAATCTCTGTATCTGCTTAATATACGTGGCAGAAATAGTGCATCCTTACTTGAAATTCAACCAATAAATATGTAATGTGTCATAGTTTGGAAGACGTTGGTATGGAGGGTAGTTTTGTATGGCTCGGAAACTTGGTAGTTGAGGTAAGATGGAAACCGTAGGTAGGAGCTTTTGAGATGTGGGTGTGGAGAAGGTGAATTGGATGGAAAGGAAAACAAACGAAGAAGTTTTTGGAATGGTTAGGGGAGGGGAGAAGGATATTGGGAGAATTCCGAAGAAGGCAGGAAAAGTGGATGCAGGTCGTACTGAATGGTGATGGATTGTTGAAGGATGTGATAAGGGTGTAGAATGTTGGGAAAGCGAGGTAAAGGGAGAAAAAGATTAGATATTCTGAACGGAATGAATGGTGGTAGAAAGTAAGCGGAAATGAAGAAAGTGCTACTGTAGGGGTGTGTCCATCAAAAAGCCTACCTTAACCGTTAGATTACGATTAAAAACAATAGCTTGGTACAAGAAAATCTATCTCGCCACTATTTGTGCTTTAACATACCTATTTGGGATAACAATATCTTAAGTCTTCTGACGAATAAGGCCCCCGACTTGGCGCAGCAAAAATCCCTTTGCTGATTCTTCCTGTTTCAAGCACTTTATTAGGGCTGTCGGTGATTCGAATGGGCGGGAACCCTTCATGTCAGTCTCGCCGGACTAATATATCTATTTATTCATGCTTACGTATCGAGAGCGCTCCCAACCCACACCCACCCGCCCCTCCATATCCATCAACCTCACGAAAGAAAAAAAAGCCTTCTTCGCCTGGGTATCACTTCTGTTTCTCCCCCAAGGGACGCGAGCGGTAGAGGTGGGTTTTCGACCCCGGTGAGCGTGGCATGGCCGTTGATTGACGGGGCGCCGGGCGAGAGACCGCTTGGAACCAGGCACCGGACTCGGCGAAGTGTCATGCGATGCCCCGAAGGGAGAGGGGCTCGCTCGATGAGGTCTCGTCGGTCGGGAGTAGTGGTGGAAGGAATGAAACGCCCCCACCCTCTCTCTCTCTCTCTCTCTCTCCGAAGAGCTAAGACTGCTCGCTCCGAGGCACGGCCCCTCTCGAGGATAAGGGAGTGGAAATTAGACAGTCGATCATGTAGCGGCCGATACAAGGAAGCTTGTGTGTTTTGGTGGTTAAAACTCGACGGACTTATTTTGAATCAAAGTTTCTTCGATTTCACTGATGTTCGTTCGTTTTCTGGGTCACTCCACTCTTAGGTTTTAGTTTTTTTTCCCCTGATCGTCATTGAAGCTCGTTAACGGGGTTCCATTTGTTCCGTGTGTTATCAAAATCTTGATGGTTAAACGATCCTCTCTTTGGTAAACGTCCTGTCTTCACTTAGGAGTGATCGCCTTATGGAAAAAGTGTGACACGACAAAATTCGTGTTGGTGATGAAAGGTAATGAATTTCAAATCGCTTTGTGAATAAAGTTTTTATTTACACTTATCGTAAGGATCCAAAATACGGATTAATATTTTATGAAGTTGGTAGTTGACTAATTTGATTAATTGGAACTGTTTTCTAGGCAGACTAAGATATAAATTAAATCGGGAAATTACGATTATATTAGCAGTTCTGTTCTTAAAACAAATAAGATAAACTTATAGGTGAATGACAACATTTACAATGCAATGCCTTTGGAGCTGTAAGGTATATTTCACTGGGAATTTGTTTTAGTAAAAACATTTACTATAGTGGTTGATTTCGGGTGAAACCTAACATTTTTTTCGGAAATTCGAACGCTAGATTGAAAAATATAAAAAAAATATTGAAATATATTCCACTTTGCTAACTTTCGCTTGGAATAAAACTTCCAATTTGAAAAGTTTTATGAAATTAAATTAAAATTTTCAGTACGCTCGTAACTCAGAAATTATACAAGGAAGCATAAATGTCATAATTTCCCATTGACCAAAACCAGTGAAGTGTTGGGACCAACCGCTTGTTGTCAAGCTCAATTGTCTCTCCCCTCCCACATCGACAAAGGTTCTCGCCTTACGACGAGTACCTCCGTCATCGTGGACTGCATGCTCCCACGAAAAAAAGGTTAAGTCTTGCGTAATAATAATCTCATCGGAGGTGAATTAGGCGACAGTGACAATAAAGCTGCCTCACTCACGGGGTTCACAAAGAAGGCGCCCGGAGGTCGTCCGCACGCTTCTTCATTCAACGCGTGCGTGCACGGGAACTCCTCATGAACGCCCTCGCAGTGTTTGAGCGCGCGCGCCTAATGATATAACGCGAGCCGCTCAAAATCACGGGGTTTTGTTCAGACACGAGAGGCAGTCAGTTGATGGGGGAGGGGACAGTGCGTGAGGCTACCATTCTCCCCCGCCCACCCCTTCCCAACACTCGCCCGACGCTAATTCCCCCTCCACCTGCGCGAGTTCATCTATTCGATTGCGCACGATAGAGAGAGAAAGAGGTGGTTTTATCGAATGTAGTGAATAAATGGAAAAGGGGATTATTATTACATGGAGTCTTGAGGGATAAAGCTCGTGGCCCTTGGCAGGGATGATATTAGTCGTAAGAGGGAGGAAGTGATTTTGAAGTGTTTGGTGGGTATAGAAACCACCCTCGAGAGGCTTTGGTGGAATTATATCAAGTAGGAGGGTATTTATGACCTGTATGCCACCTAAGGAAAATCAACTAAGAGGTAATAATCGTCGTATAATTGATTTAAATAAGGTAAGCAGAGTTTTATCACACCTTTAAATTAAGGACTGAATTTCGAATTGGAGGGGTAGATGTTCATCGAATCTACGATCCACATTCGTATGAAGCATATATATTCCCAAAAATGTGCCACAGTGTGGAATTCAGGAGAAAGTAGAGAGTATGAAATATGTGGTAAAAGAACAAGGAACATGAATACAATAGAGGGTAACTCAAAGAATTATATTGCCACCTACCAGTCCCATAAAAATTAATCCTAATAACCTAAAGCTGAAAATGATAAATCAATGAATCATTATTCATGTACTCCTAAGTTACATGTAAGGACATAGTGGCGTTCATAATATCGACCTCTAATAATTCACTATGTTAATATCTCGAGGTAGATGCAGTTCAGGGAAAATGTAATGCAATGTTGCGAAACGTTGGTAAAGAATAATTGACTTTTGCTTCTTGACCTTACCTCGAGGTATTGTATACATATTAATGACATATTGCAAATGGATTGTGATACTTGATGGCATAATTAATACTCTGCGGTGGAAATCTTTAGAAATATGAGCGAAGGGAAATTTATTCATGATATACAAATGTATGAAATGATCCGATCGTGGAAATTATAGAAAAAATATTTTTACAAAAAATTATTTTTAACAAGTGGAATATTAAATATACGATATCCTCTATGAGAGGCATTATTGGCTGATTACTGATCTTACAATTACTGCCTTTATTATCCTTGAATATCCTTACGTGCATGAGTAATTTTTTTACTAAACCAATATTCGATTCATGAAAATGAATTATTTTTATATCGAATAAATGTTCCAGGCGACTCTGGTGGAAACAGGTATTCTATAATCATTTTTCTCCTTACAATCCCCTAATTTTGCAGAAAATTCTTGCCTTAAGATGGTAATGAAAATTATTTTGATATTCTTCATTAGTTTTATGATTCTCGGAAGACCTAAAAAGCTACCAGAAAAAGGAAAGAAACGCATGCTTACTATAAAAAGTTTCTCTAAGAGAAAAGATTTTGTAAAAACAATGAACGATAAAGCATTCAAGATTTTGCTGTAGCTATATACTGAGCTGATTTATTTGTTTTTGTTCATTAAATCTCGTCAGTAACGTCAGCCATGGCCAGCAAATAAGATGGGAGAGCTGTATATTTACTGTATTGGTGCCTTGCGCCACAACGAGGGTGTTCAAACTCTAATCTCTCGGCCCAAAGGACGGAAGTGCCCCTGTAATCTGTAGTGAGTGACGTCAAGTATACCTAGGTTGGACCTCTAGGAAAATATTTCTTACGGTAAAAAATATCCATCGCGAAACATTTTCTTTTTAAAGCTATTATATTTTAAAATAATTGACATTATCTTGGTACTTAGTATATAGCACGAGGAATGAACTTAATTTTATAATCTTGATTCTTACGAGTTGGTCATATCATAAACTCGGACGGTATTATGTTATCAACGTCTTACCAATGATATATTTCACATTTCATGAAATTGGGTATATTCTTTTATTTTTACTTAAAAACTGAATTTATTTAATTAAATTGATTGAAATGAATGATCGAATTTATTGAATGAAAGAAATAAACTCAAAAATATAATCAAGGACGAATGTCACGAATGTTTTCGTAAAATCCTAGTGTACTTTCATTCTATTTATGTCGTCGTCTTAAAGAAGAATTAGAAGTTCAAATTTTAAGTAAGTGTTGATTTTGTGTGAGATTCATTTGCCATTCATGAACCAATTGCACGCATTTAAATAAAGGATTTATGTACTACGGCTTACCACAATGGAAAAAATTTGTGCTGAGTTCATTAAATAGAGATTTCCTCTAAGTTCCAATTTTATTTTAGTCACCTAGTAAAAATAAATGACTTTTGTATTTCCTACCTAATTACAGTGAAAATAAGGTTAACTTCTAATATTTGTGTTCTTAATTGTCCAAGGCCGCTTCAGGTTGGCCTTTTTAAATCAAGGTGGTCATTTACGGGAGCGAGAGCAGAAAAAACGTCGGTAATGCGAGCTACATCGGTGTTTGCAAGCGCAGTAATGCGTGAGATGGGGATAAAATTTAAATTTTGGCGGTGGAAAGAACCTAATGAAAGGTCATAGAGAACGGAAACAAAAGCACATGACCTTTACGGAATGGGAAGACGATTAAAAATGTAGCGTAGTGAAGGACTGACTACACATATGGTGAGATGTGGAAGACTTTTTCTGTTTCGATGATCCAAATCCTCCCATTCCCTCCAATTTTGGATGTGGTTTTATTTCGAATGTGAAAACTGGGGCAGAAACATATAAAATAGGCTGGGCCGGAGGTGGTAGAGCCTAACGGTGTGGAGTGCTACCGCAGAACTCGGCAGTCGCGTAGAGATATCGGTTTAGTCGTTAAGGGTCCCCTGGCGAATCGGTTTAGGGGGAAGGCAGTGAGTGGCGGCGGATGAAGGTGGGAAGCTGGGAATGGACCACGGTCCAAGTGCAGTTGCAGTTTCCCTCGGAAATTACCCCCGCCAACGTCACACACATGCCAGTCTGGTCCGTGTGGCCCGGCGGGGCTCAAATACCTTGTCCGCGACCTCTTCCCGAGGTGCCCACGACGTCCGCTCTTTCATTCCTATCTCAATCCCTGGCCCTTATTATCCTCTCCCCCCCCTCCCCCTTCGAAGTACTAACCACGCGTGCTCACCCCGTGCGGAAAGATCGTTTTGCCTCCTTTAACTCACGGCCGGTTTTAATCCCGGGGCTAGAGATTAGCGCACATGTGAAATTAGAACTGTTATGGGAGTTAGTGGGTGGGCGAGGGTAGGGGGAGGAAGGCACGGGAGTGGGGGAGTAGTGGGAGCGACAGAGGCATTCGAGCTACCAATCTCCCGAAACAACTAACAAAACTCTCGCTGGAGACCGAAACCGCGAAAATTGCCCTATTTCAACCCCACCCGGCCACTTCCACCTCCTTCCTCCCATCTCGTCGTCCCTGCCCCATCAGCCAGCCACTCACCCCTTCCCACCGCTCACCTTCGACCCCCCTCCCTCTCTCCCTCCCACGTACCTCTCTGCTTACTACAGCACACTTTCGTCTACCTTTCGCACACGATTCCATCCTAACCCCTTTCGTCTGGCTCTTCCTATCCCTCAAAAATGGTTCTATGACTCCACCTACGTGTGAGGTAATTACAAAACCCCCTTCCCTCCTCCGAATGAAATCTGCTTCATTCTAAAGCTCCTTCCAAACCCCAACACCTTCCCCCATGCCCAAGCTGCACGTACATACAAGCACATTTAGTACATAGGTACGAAACATATTCATTCAGGCACATACAAGCGCGTTCCCTGGCTCGCCCCACTCGGGAGTGCTAATTAGGGGAGCACATTTTCATTCTCGGTTTCGCCTTCCTGTTTCTCTCCCCCGGCCTCGATGCCCCCTTATCCCCTTCGCCTCCGTTCCACCCTTTTCGGTGCAGCGGAAGAATTGAACGCCCGTTTGAGGTGGCGTGTTGGTGTTGCGCGTAGCTGAGCATGGCGAGGGAGGTTTCTGGCGAAAGGGGAGAGGAAATTGCGGGACATTGGGGGTGGGTGGAAAACAAGGTGGTAGCTAGATTAGGAGAGGGGACTTTAAGGGGGAAGTTGGATGACAAGGCCTATTATTTAATCAGAGAATAAGAATTTCGTTTCAGATTTTCTTCTTGTTATTGAGATCGGTTATGCTCTCTCCTCCGTGTAAGAAATTTAGAACTATTTTGCAATCCTTCCTCTGAGATAGACAGGGGTACAACAGAAGGAGATATCCGCGGTTTCATTTAGCTAACATATTCGTTTTTTTGCGATTCTGCTATGGTAAATATTAAACGCTATAAATGGTTGCATAAAATATAGATGTAATTAATAAATTAACTTTCGGTATATATCTAAGAAAAATGAATTCTGTGACTGGTTTCTTCGACACTATTATTATTTTTTGTCGTAAGCAAATCATCTTCTGCCGCAGAATCTGAAATTCAGGTTCAAATTACCTCTCAGGTCACAAAATCGGCGATATTCGTGATAGTTCTCTTATTTTGTCATTTCTTGAGACAATATTTGAAATATTTTTTTAATTTTTGGCAACTTTCAGCATCATACCTATTTTGACAAAAAAATTGTATGGTTTTTCAGAAAATGTTTACTTTAAAAGACGATATTCGTTCGGGATTAATTTATTTGTATCCTTTTCCAGATTCCAAGGTTTATTTTTAGGATCACTGATTTATCGCAAGTGTTCTGGATCTTTCTCGATTGTTATGACTTATAAATCTCCAAATCTCCATCACAGTGCTCTTTCCACGGAATGGAACGTTAAATCTTGGGTCGTGTTCAATCTTATTGCTTGTAAATAACTAACTCAATGATGTCTTTCTTTGATCTGTAGTCTCCTTAGGTATTCATCCTCATTCTTCATTTTTCTCCACAGTTTTCATAGTGAAAATAACTTTTCTTCAACCCAACCATTACCTGCACTGTACTCACTATACTTAATAGTTTTTGAAATGATGCATTGATTTTCTGCGTATCACTAGAATTCTAGTAAACTTTACATTTTGAATACAGACCAGAATTACTTAAAAACAGTTTCTTCGTATATTTTAAGACACCATTTGTGCATTTTTACTATATATTACATCCAATAATACAGAAATTTAATTATAATCTACCTACTCAATAAAATATTCCGTATTCCAGTTGCGCTAAATTATATGATTCAAGTTGTTGCACAAAAACTGTAAATTAAATCCTAATTTCTGTAAGAGGCTATTTGCACTCGTATATTAGGTTCTTTTGAGAGATATTCAAGCTAAAACCACAATAAATTACCAAATTGGCTAAAATGATTACCACATTAACTTTTAATAATGAATCATATTCTTAACTATCAAACACACACACATATAATATATAAAAAACATATATATATATATATATATATATATATATATATATATAT
>LYUA01000010.1:527640-540564 GCA_002093875.1 Calopteryx splendens
GCACCCTCAGCTTCACCCAAGATGTGTACCATTTTTCTGGTACCAAGTCATCCTGGAAAATCTCAGGCGGTACAAGGAAAGGAACTGACCCCCCTAATACCCTGATGTGTGAATTACACTTGCCGTTGGGCTTACTGGTGGGTGAGCTCTACCCTCATCTACCGAACCGATCTTCGGGTTGGCTACTGTGATTTTTTTGTTATTAATAATTGAGCTGTAAGATATGGTACTTTCAAATATCCCTTTTCTAACAAACTAATTCTATGTATGGTAAATGCAGTGCCTTGCTCTAGATTTTCGTGACAGAATTCGGAAGAATTAAATATCTTTCCATTAGCCTTCACCCTAAAATAGTAACGATAATATGTGTTGTTATGGAATTTCTTACCTTCCAAGTAATTCAACTTAGGGAATACCTAAGGTTTGTAGTTAGTCACCTGAAGTCAAGAGTTACTAACTAGCGATTTGAGATTAACCTGCCCGGGAAAACCCATGTGGAGTTCCCACTTGAATAAGATAGTGCCATATGACACTTTTCGTTCATTGATGAACACTATCGCATTGTAACGCAATGAAAGTGGATAACAGTTACCATAAAATAATTGGGGATCATGCTTATTTGAACTTAACTCAGATTTTTTAAATTCTCCTAGTTTTTCTAAGCTATAAGCGTGTGCATTAGGTGGTTTGTAATTTAAAGTTTATGCTCAATGATTCCTTAGTTAAATAATTCTTTCTTACTACGGGATTGTGCTACAAAATTTATCAATGAAATTCATTTCAGAGACTGCACGTTTAAAAATGTAATATTGCCTTTATGACTATGTAAAGGACTTAAAATGCTTATTTGCATTGAGAAACGATCTTTTGGCACTTGTTCCTAAAAAATGCATCTTAATTTACATAATATTGTAGATCGATAACACAAATGGGACTAGACTTCTAATGAGAATGTGTAATTACGATATGTATCCAGTACTGTTCGCTAGATATTATCAAGTCTTATAGTACGATTGCGTCTTTTTAGAATGCTGGTAATTTCTCTTGAAGTATTTAAAAAGGAATTAATTCCAAAATCTAGGGATAAAATTAAGTGTATATTTTCCATTTATGGATTACATATCTTTAAAGACTTTTATCCACTAATATCTACTTTCTAACGTTGGTGAAGCACATACATATGTAATATCTCATACCTACCTGATAGGATGTTATTTAGTATAATTATGAATAAAAAGTAGATAGCAAATGTTTTGTGATATAAGTATTGGAAAAATTCGTCGTCTTCCTATTTTACGCGTAATATTTCTAGCTTTGCAATTGATATACCTACAGATTTACATATCTCTATCATTCAGAAAATAAATATATATTTCATACACTATCCAGCATCGATTAATGGGGGAAACTTTTGAGCTTTTCCATATAGTTTTTATTTACTGCGACCGGTTTCAACTTGATAAGACATCATCTGGCCAAATCTGGCCTTATCAAGGTGGAACCGGTCTTACTAAATATGTTTCTTGAGGAAAAGTACAAATTTTACCTCATTGATGGATATAAGACGTTTCCGCGAAATAACTCCTGAAATTACTAAATTGGTACAATGTCTAAAGTTTTACGCTCTTTATTATTTTCCCCTTTATTGGAAATAATAATTTAGCAGTAGTAATACTAATAGATTTACTCTCAATAACGTAGAAAAATACTTCAAAGTAACACATAGATTAACAGCATAATATGATATAATATTATTTTTGAAATTATGTGCCAATCAGCAGTTCAGAATATCATTTTTTAAATAATGGAACACGCAAGAAAAAATATATGGCTTTTATTGCATGATTGAAAGATATATACTTTTACCTTATTCTCGTTTTTCGGCGCTTCCCGTCACTTCAGCTTACTAAAATATGATGTAACTATTATAATACCTTCTAGATCATGTGTCATGCAGCCAGAGGTTAATGATTGATTGTGACGTTAGTAAAACAGAAACTTCTTGACGATCAGTCAATAAAATGTAAATGCACTGTCATATAGGACAACTGAAGCTAATCGAATACTGCCTATCAGACAAAACTTTTGAGATTAAACCATATCAGTGACCCGTTTTCATGGTTTGGTGCACAGTATTGAGGGAAGAGCTTTGAATTGATCGGGATGGATTGCTCCAAACTAATAAAAAAGATGCACACGATTAAGGATGTGATGGTGACTGACTTTTTTGAGGAGTTGAATTATTGATGAAGACCGCCTCACCACATTCAAGGAACATTGAATGTCAGCAGACAGGCAGCGATAAAGGCCAGCACTTTTAATATGTGCAACGACGTAGGTAGAAAGTACATTGAAGTCGCATATTTCTAGCCTTCATTAAAGCTTCCTTCAGTGCAAATTTACCTGCTTGCGCCACAAAATAAATAAATGAATCTATCCAAAATTTTGTTAGATACATTCCTTAGACCACCAATCGCAATCAATTAATTTTACTCCTTATGATCTCTGGAACCTTCAATAATATACAATATCATTTTGCAAAGAACTTATTGTAGGTCTCCTAAGCTTTGCTACCTACAGTGGGCAAAGACTTGGGAGAATTCGGAGAGAGAATTAGGAGAGAGGTGAGCGGATTTATTAAAATAGATTTATCATTGGTTTTATGCATCATCATTTACATTAGATCCTTTGAGGCACCACAGTATCGTTATGGCACTAGGCTTTACATATTTCATCACTCTGCGGTCTTAAAAAAGGAATGAGTATCATGAAGGATCTCTAAATCAAAATTTGACGTGTTTACCATGTTTTTGAAGTGGTTGCGAAATATGTGATGGTAGAATTAATATTTAAGCCTATTAGTTCCATAATGTATTTCTTTTATCTGAATGACCTAATTTGACGTGTAGCAATATGAACGTTCTCTCGGTGCCAGGAGTTAACTTTTTCTAAACTGAAATTTCTTAGGAATCTTCCTTTGGCACTGACTCCTGAGTCAGGGGAAAGGAAAATCTTATTACTAGTTACAGAATTATTTCTCATCTTCAATTCTTTCGTTCTCTTAATGCGTGAAACTCGTGAAAGGCGGGGGGTAAAATTACCTCAAGGTACCTTACTTATCCTGAGTTATTTTACTGTGTACCACTATGTCGCATTCACTACCATTTTCTTTATTCGTTGAAGTTCATTACTGTTTATATATTAGCAATTAATTTTTATGCACATTCTTTACACCCGTTAAAAATATTTCCTTGAACACGCAAGAGTGACTCGGCATTTTTTGGATTCATTGTTTCTCTTAATATTACATTTTTCCGAACATTTTCTAATATTAATGGTTACCTGGCAACCAATGTCTTCAATACAATTAGGAATAGTATTGGTCCTTTCTCTACAGAAATCATATCCTTCATTGACCACCTTTAATTTACTGTGAAACAAGGAGTTCCCTAATACAGTAACTCACGTTCTCAAAATAAAAATAGCATTGAAGGTTTCATAGGTTTTTGATGCGAGGGAAGTTGTCGAAAGCTTCTCCAAGTATAATAATGCTGATTCCACTTGCATTTTTTTCTTTCTTGGTTTTAAATATTATTAATGTAAATTTAAAGACATCATAAATTTAAATTACTGTATTTTCTTAAACCTTTTAGGAATTTTAATGTGTTCTTCTTATCATGGAAAGGCATGGTACGCCTGCCAGTCGTTAATTGTCTTTTGTAAAATTAGGATGTTAATAACTTCGGTATGCGATAAGAGGATTTTCCCTATCGCCTCTTTTATGCATGGAAGTAATGTGCTTTCATTCTTGCTGAACCAAATTCCTGAACATACCTAAGGAATTTCTACCTTTCTAAGTCAGGAGCGATTTCTTAAGATAGCTGTTTAAATAATGTAACTTTTATTTATGTTTGGTGTGGTATTTGATGTTATATTTTGTACCTGATTTGTCCTTATTCTCTATTACTTTTCGATGACACTCTCATTTGATCAATTAATATTTTTGGTCAAGACACTCCAGGGAGGTGACACTATGATGATTAAACCACGTGTTACAAAAATCCTAGGAGAATTTTCTAAGATGTGTATCACTAAAATTACGTTTTCTAGCCTCCTTGTCTATGGCATACGTGTCCCAATTATTATAATGTATGTACGAATGTGTTACGAACTTAAATCCTGGTATCTCCACTTCCCTGCCATTTTTTTGTTTCTAGATGAAAGATGGCGTTTTCGCAGAATACTCGATAGAGCGATAGGAGGCCAAACCTAAGAGTTACGATTTTCTATTTGCGAACACATTGGGTATTAATCATAGGTAGATGGCAGGGAAGGAAGAAACCCTACCCAAAATGTGTGAATTTCGTATGTCAAAGTGCGTAGATTGCGGTGAGCTCTATCATCAAAACGAAACTTGGGCTTAATTACTGTCGTTTTTTAGTCAGTTTAAGAGTAAACCTTCCATTTGGAATAGAAATCCACAGGTTAGTGTGATGTCGAGTATCTAACAAAAATTAAAGTTTTTAACATGGCCCCTTTCCTTATTGCAGTAGTAATCCCTTCCCAAGCAATGCGTATGACAGTCGAAATCGCATCATTCTAAATGGAATGAAATTTTGTCCCATCGGTTGGGTTTTTCACCCTGAGAGCTCTTATGTAATCAAAAAGTCGAAAAAAAAATCAATCGATTTGTTGATTTTGAATCAGTTCGTCAAGGATTTATTGCCAATCAGAGGGTGCGTTTTATTATTGGGAAGGCGTCTCAAGGATCCAATTTAATTTGCGAATTTCTTAAAGGTTACGACTACCAAGAATGCTCAAGGGTGGGAGCGCATTAATTACTGAAAATCTGAAAAAGGAGAAATTCTTGGGAATTTGTACTATTTATTTTTATTTACGACTTTTCCGCAAGCTTCCGCAGGAAAGTAAAGAAAGTAAACTAAACTAGCTTCCTTAGTGTTATTTTCCGTGGAAAATTTTCTCCGCTTTAACTTTCGTTTTATACGCCGTCCTATCTGCTAAAACTGCCGCCGTATAAACCCACACAACAACAAACTTTCCGTAATCATCGAAACCTATCGCTTTCCTTCACCCGGGAGATAAATGAGCTGAGGCTAAGGGAGGGGAAATCGGGAGGGGGGGAGGACAAAAAAAATCAGTAACGTTCATCTGACTTACGGTGTGGCGGGAGGATAAAAATATGTGAAAACAAAAGCTTCCATCGCACGGGGCTCTCACCCGATCAATTGCTGAGCCGCGAAAATGGTCGGAATTAGCCCGGGTCGATAGATCGATCGATCTCTCGAAGCGACGGGAGATTTTTTTTTCTTTTTCCTCTCCTCAAAACTCCGTGCTCATTTTTCTTTCTCTCCCTCTCTTTCTCACTCCACCCTCTCTCTCTTTATCCCTCTACTCTCCCCGCACCGCTGTCTCCCATTCCATTATCATTCTTCCCCGCCTCCTTATCCTTAACCTCTCGACTCTCTCACACCCTCTCTCATATCCCAAGCTCTCCGTCCTGGCCCCAAAATCACTTTCCGACTCAAATCTGCGTGTGGAGAACCTTATCGAGAACAGGTGAAAAACCATTCCTATCGACCAACTTTCTAGTCACTTCCTTATGTATTTGTGCGGTTGGAATACGTATGGTTCGATAGAGGTAGAGAGACTCTGGATTTCCATAACCGATCGTCGTACTTCCATCCATCTTTCGATTTTTAATTAGTTCAGTTGATGCTTAGGATACCTCTTTGAGAAAACAGCTTATTTTTTCCCCTTTTCCACCAAGTTATGCCTCCGGATCAATCACTAGACCACGAGCACGCCATGTCTGGAGAGCTGCCGACGTTTTTATATTTTAAAAAACTTAGTTAACTAACAGTTCACTAGAATGGACATAATATTTTTCAAATATCATCAACCAAGTAATCAACTCTCAGATTCTTTTCTTACTTATTTTCGAATTTAGTCGGAGAGAGTTCTTGTTAAAATGTTGAATTCTTTCGTACTTACTGTACAGAGAGCCATTAATTAGTAATTCCCCTTTTTCATGGAAGATTTCATTAGTTTTACTTCAAAAACATCGTTAATCCATTTATTTCAATATGATATAAAACGTTTCCATAAATAAGAATGTATTTAATGGAAGACAATTCTCTGACGCTAAAGATGTTTTCCAGCTGCAAAATTACTTTAAAATAAAAATCACCATCGGGGAATGTGGGCTGTGTCTCTGCCCGTGGGTTTAAAGTACCTCACTAAACAGTTAACTGTTAAACATTTCGGAGCATATATTTTGGTTCAGGTGTGCCAATTTGCTGAGATTACTTAACAGATTGCTTGACAAATTTATGCGCAGATATTTAAGTGCGGGGGTTGATCGAGAAGCTTACAAATGGGAGTAATTTGGGGTCATGTTCTCGCATGGTTGTGGAAAAGCCTATGTTGGCCTTACCTATACCTATATTTGCCATTTTTTCTTTCATGAGAAGTAAGAAATACAAATTATTATGGCAAAATATTTAGTTATTCCAAGGCTGTATCCAGGACGGAGAGCACTTTCTGACCCGAAAATTATTCAAGCGGATCGGGAAGGTTTTAGACTCACAATGTTTTTAACTTCGATAAATTGTCATCCGTTTGGTATACGTACCCAACGTAACACCACTTGGCTGCCGTCACGGAACTGGATTCGGTGTGATAGTCCCATTATGGATCATGCGAATGCATTCCTTTCTTCGCCTGCTTTCGTAATGAAGGGAGGTCAGAAGAACTTATCGCGTCCGAAAGAGAGGAATAACGGAGGATGGAGGAGGGTGGACGGATGCGATGGAATTGGAACGGGGGAAGTTGAGGCGGCGGGGAGCACACTTGAGATCAAGTGATGCGGGAGGAGAATTAATGGCAAAAAGGCGTTGGCCGAAGAAGTGGGTGAGCAAATAAGGTTGGAGGAGTTGCAGCCAATGATGTTCGAATTCGAGGTAATGATCTGGGTGTCTCTCTGGGGGCGGGTGGGTTCCATCGGTTGGATGGGGTGGATGGAGAAGGGGAATGCTGGAGGAGAGAGGTGCGGTGGAGGGGAGGTTGGGGCGTTTTTGGTGGGGGGGTTGGTGGTAGTACGAGCGCGGGAAAAGGATTGTCATCCGTGAAAGAAGAGAGGGTTTTTGGTTGGGAGTCGGGAGAATCTTTCCGCACAACCCAATTCCTCCATAAGGGCCTCCCATTTGTCTACGTCAAGGGATGCCATTTTTTACGTGATATCCACGTCACGTCTATGAATAATTCTGTTTCCACGGAATTGAGGTTTTTAAGTCCGGGTTTGAATTTTATGCTCTCCCTCTTTACCATCCTCCGATGTCGTTACTCCAGTTCTTTCTCCGTCCTCTCCTCCCGTCCACCCATTCTCTTATTACTCGCGGAGCATTTTTTTTGCCATGGTTACCAACAAGCTACGGCGGAACCTTTTTTTTATATTTTTTTGCATTCAAGGGAAATAGGTTTTTATTGATGTTTTCGTTATTCCCCATGAAATATGTGAGGATGCCTCCCAAAGTGTTTTTTGCCTTAATAGAAGCACGGCAATACTCGCTTGCATTTCCCGATTCTTTTTTTTTAGGCATTCTATGTTCATCGACATTGAGGTCAAGTGTGCTCGCCTGAGTTACATCCTTCCCTTCCGCATGCGACCCTTCAGGTCTCCCCACCACTATTTCCCTGCGAGAACCCCACACACCCATTTTTACTACTCTTCGATCTCAATACACTTCGATCTCGATCGAAGTGCTCCTCCCGGTTGACGGGAATATGCAGGCAGGCTAAATCCTTCTCCCTGTAGGAATCCGAAGATGGCTTGTAGGGGAGCTTGATCGGCAAGTTATAAAAAAATACATAAATGTGAAAAATTACACCAAAATTCCGATGAATTTATTTCCATCAAATTCATTTTGGAGCCAAAAAAAAAGATTGTTGCGCGCGCTTGAGGGAGAAAAAATGAGGTTTTGAAGCTAAAACAAGATTTCGGGCATAAATAACATTTTATTTCGAGGTTATGCCATCCAATTATTTTGGTAATCGCCGGAACCCGAGAATGATAAATTATGTGAAACATCAAGTACTCGCTCCATTTGAAATTCTAATTCAAAGGAAGCGGTAAGCCAGAAAAAAACATTTGTGAGAGCCACAGAGCCCGGAGTGGAAGATCATGCTGCTACGTAATTGATATCGCTCACTCCATGCATGGATTTGGATTGCTTTCTCAGGCAAGCTGGATTAAAAATAATACAACCAGTTTTCATTTCAAAATGAGGTCCTACTTCCTGCCACAAATTTTCTGCTGCTGAAATGTTTCCACTGGCGTAATTGAATTCAGTGTCATGAATTTGAAACTGTTTCTCGTTGGAAAGTCCAGATGTCGTTTTTTTCTACACTTATGAATCCATAAAAGCTTCGCTACAGAATAAATATATTACTGGCCCTACCTTACGTACAGTAGAATCTCGCTTTCAATGCAAACGCACACATTAGTCGTTAGGCATCCTAAAACGAACGCGACCCGAGCGTATATCGATGAGGCTTTGGAGGATCGATTCATTTCCCTCTGACCTCTTCGACTTCCATTCCATCGACCGATGGGCCGGAATCGTGATAATTCTTTGGCTAAGGCTTCGGGATTTATAGGAGCGTAGGGTTTCCATCAGCCCTCCCCTCTCTCACTCTGCCCACAATTCCTTCCCTCCCCGACCCTGATCCCTCTTAAAATCGTATCTTTTCCCACCGCCCTCTCAGAGATTCGATGCCCCCCTCAGAAACGGGTAGGAGAGAGGGCCCCACCCTCCCACTGCATCTCTTATATTCGTCCTAATTCCCATTCGTGGACCAAATTAAATCATCATTCCCAGACTCCCCCATTCCTTCCATTTTCCGCTAAACCTCCATTGGGTTCCCCTTCGCTCTAACCCCGCACCATCCACTCCATCTCCCTCTTCCTGTTCCTCCTCAGCCTCTTCGTTCTCTACTTCCCCATAATAATCCTCGCCTTCTTTCTGGTTTTTTCCTTATGACTACTCATCGTAGGTTTCTCTCAATTCTAATTGTTTTATCCAATGAATTTTTAAAATTTGTTGACAAAGAGAGGCTTTTCCTTCTCTGTCCTTCTCCGGAAATAGAAAAAAAATTAAATTTTTACGTTAAAAACCTCTCTGTGCAGCTTATTTTGCCAACAGGGTTACAGTTCCTGCTACCTGCCGTTGTAATTAGATCGATAAAACCGTAATATCATGACTTTGAACCATGATTGAAACTTTATTTTTTTATTTCGGAAATTGCCTTTTTATCGTGCATTTATTTTCATCGTCGTGGACAAATTCACAAAGCTTTGACGATTCTCATTTAATATGTTACCACAGTTAGTTTCCAATCACTTGCTAAACTTATTTCCGCATTATTATTTGATTTCGGAATATGCAGTGCTAATATAGATATGCATCTCTAAATAGAAATAAACTTGGACCTATAAAAACTCTATGGGGCACAAAAAATATACCATTGCTGCATTTAAAAGTTCCGGTATGGAAAGTGGAGTGCATTATTTCTACCAGAGGCAGCCTTTTGTCAAACAATATTGAATTTCACAATTTGCCCTTCATTGTTGTAGAAAAGGTATATTCTCTTACATCATCCTCCCACGCTACCCAGATTTCCAATAAATCATTCAAAGTCTCTCCACGAGACACATTTCTTCTTTTAACTTTTTTGTCCAGTGCGAATATAACTTGCCAACTTCCTCTCCTCCCTCTTCTTGTCTAAAACTTCCTTTATGACTTTACTCTCCATCCATATTACTTCTCAATACCTATTTTGAAAATGCTTTTGTCAGCCGACTACAAAATCAAGGTATATCACCTGTATTGGATATTAAGGCTGGATCTGGTTGATTATTTAAAAAAAATTACTTGAATTTTTGGTCAGGTGTATGACACGTAGGTATGTGTTGCGTTATATTTTAAATGAGAAATATACGTAATACATTTACAACGGTTGATCACAATATATATATTTTTTAATTTTCTTCCTAATGAATGTTTCATCCACTGTCACTCGTGATCTGTGAACTTATATCCTTGCGAGAGTTATTCTTCCTTAAAGTATTTGTATTTGGTCATAAACGATGTAATCGAGTAACGAAAGTAATGAAATATGATTTACACTGAAGACAGGGATGTGTAAAATACTACTGAAAATGCACGAAATGAGGACTTAACTCTAGTTTTAGAGTGAAAAACGTCCAATTATCAATCATTTTCAGGCAGTAATCCAGATACTAAAAACAATAGGCGGAATCACCTGAATAAAAGATTTTTAAGTTTCGCTGATAGACATTGAGAACTTAGTAGCTCTCGGGATAGTTTGTTTGATCAAAATATTTGATTTTTAACTTGATCTTACCGTTATAAAGTGAACAATACGTTTCCTTTTCTCTCTGTTTCCACTCGACCCGAATAATTCTTTTCCCCTCTTCTTCGTTTAAAATCCCGAAGTGGCCTGTTAGTGCTACTTTAATCTATCATCAGCATATTTCAGGTCAAAATGGTCATCATTGTCCTTCATGTCCATGCAAATTGGGAGAGATGATGGAATATTGTGAATGAAAATGGTATAAAAGAAAAAAAGCATGAATGCGGTTTCATAAGAAAAGACACATTACCATAAAATAAGGCGGAAAATTCTTGTCCAGGGAAAATTTATGGCTCAGTAGCTCCCGTAAATTAGTAGTTTCTGTCGAGTCCCTACCGCGTAGGACTAGATGTATCATGCAGGTATCTTCATGTTATCATCTTCTTATAAGAAATTCCGTTGTATTGATTGATCATTAATTTTGCATATGCTTTGGCAAAATACCATCATGAGTAAAATTAAACTTGTTTATCGAGAATTAGTGTAAACAGGCCTAAATATGTTTGTACAACGTTGCATTCAGGTTTAGATAAAAATCCCTTGAAATGGTCACAACCTTCAGTATCTGTACCAATGCGAATAAATTAGGGAGCAGATTTGACACAAAGGAAATGAATTATATCAGTTTAGCAGCAGAATTAGCAGTCTTAATAAAACCGTGTTCAGTCTTAGATTTTAAAATCAAGACAAGGAATTTCGTTTGTAAAAGCATGTAGAGTACTGAAATGGACTGGTTAAGTGATAGGCCAGTGCCAGAGTTCTTTCTAGTCCTAAGGATAGGGAATCTTTACCAAGGAAAAACAGTGACAACTGGCAGTAGATTCGGGATAAGTCAAATGGATAACCAGAACAACCCACATGTAGCATTCTGACATTAATCAGTGTATGGAAATCACAAATATTTCAACGATAATATCCTCAAAATAAATTTATTATTATCGGGGTATGGGGGACTGGGAGAGTAAACAAAGCCTCTAAATCTCTTTACTTCAGATAAATCATTTCAAATTCCCTGCGTTTGCGCAACTTTATCATGCAACAGATAATCTCCCCCAAACCTGCACCAAATTATTAACCCCACCTTCTCCCATATTCACTTATTCTTCAGCACAGAATTTTAAGAGTCTTCCCTTATTCTTTCATGGCGGTAAAGGGAGAAGGGTAAACATGATGAGGAGGGAGAATGGGGAGTTAAAGGTTGAGGGAGGGGGGTGGGGGACGCGGTCGAGGGATAAGAAGAGAAAATCGGAAATGGGAAGAAGTGTGGGGAGGGTTGCCTGAATCATTCGGGAGAAGCGTGTGGTTCTTAGGGTAAGGGAGGGGGTGGAGGAGATCGCAACGTCGGAATGGTGAGCCAGAGGGCTGGAGGTTTGGTGGTAAGGGTGAGGGGGAAAGAATTCGGGAGTTGGGGATGGTGAGTGAGCGGGCAGGAAATGGGGGAGATGCATACATAGTATAAAAAAAAGAGGGAAGTGGATTGGTTCGTGGGGTGGGAGGGGTCTTACGTGAATTAAGAACGGGAGATGAAGTCTGAAGGGTAGGGAGCCGGGAATAGAATGGGATGGGTATTGCGTCTTTCTCTCCCTCTCTCCCCCTATCTTTCTGTCCCCCCGTGGATGAGAAAGAGAATGAGGATAGGTTGGGAGTGAATCCCGGACGAGAGGGCGGGTGAATGGGAATAAGATGAAAAGATGGAGACGCCAAGATAAAGGGACGCCGTTAGAAAGACTTCTCCGGCGATTGCTGCGAAGCATGGCGGGAATTAATTTTCATCAAGTCCCGCGGTTCCTCGTTCTGTGCGCTGAGTTCTCTTCATCGTAGTGGTTTTACCCGCGGTTTTCATATTTTTCATTAAAATTTGTAATCGGGAACAACAAACAAAGTTCAGTTTTATGTTCTCTTTATAGTTCCATTATTTAAAAAAATGAGTGTTCATTTCCTATTTCTAGAGAATTGTTACAAATAGTTTCCAGCTTGCGTAATTGTTTTTTGTAGTCTACTAGTATTCAATTTTATAGTAATATATATTCACAGGAATTGAAATTGATATGTTACTGAAATAGCGCTTTGCCCTGGGTGCTATATCTCGTCACCGGAGCCCGAAACAAGTATCATGATTCTCAGCCGGATTCTTCAGTCTGTTTAGATATATGTATATTTTTTATTGGCAATCTACCGGTTAAGGTAGGTCTCTGATGGATACACCCCACTACAGTAACCCTTTCTTCATCTATGCATACTTTTTTACTCCCATCATTCCATCTAACATACCTCTTTTTTCCTCCCTCTCCCTCGCTTACCCAACATTCTACCCTGTATCACCTTCTTTAACAACACAGCCATCACCGCACAGCACTCCCTGTATCCACTTTTCCTGCCTTCTTTGTATTTCTCCCAATAGCCTTCTCTCTTCTCATACCATTCCTAAAACCTCTTCGTTCGTTTTCCTTTCCGTCCATTTCACCTTTTCCA
>LYUA01000010.1:541998-565256 GCA_002093875.1 Calopteryx splendens
AGTTTAAAGAGTAACTGGGTGAGAGAGTGCGAGAGAATTCTCCCTGGAGGTAGGCAGTCATGAGGTACAAGGTAACAATCCATTTGAGTCGCTTTACTGCTTCACTTGCCGTCGCCTTTATCACCAAATCTCACATCTAAGCTGAGAAAACATTTCGCCTTTTTGCATGCATTATTTTTATGCATTGGTGGCCGTTCAGATGAGTACTCCGGAAGAATAACATATGTTGCTCCATCATTACATGCTCACGTTTTTCCCTTGAATTTTTTTGACAATAGATGGGCATGTGATTTTTGTTCGATGTGATAACTGGAAATGGGGCGTTTAAAATTTTTTATCATCTCATTTGGTTGGACGAAGGAACGTGGAATTGCATAAAGTGCCAACCCATGTCATTAGGATCGTATATTCTTCGATTAGTATACCTACATACACTGAATGTAACAATTAAGTATGTCTTGGTTACGTTGTTTGGTCAAGGTTTACAACACAAGGTTTTTTGGTTACATTTTCAGTATAAAATATTCTTTGGTGCCTCCTGCCATTTTATTAATTTCGGTAAGTCAAGTGTGGCGAATAAGAATGCTCTTTTATAAAAATTTGAATATTCCTGAAAGTCTTTGTAAAAAATAGGAACAATTAGAATATTCCATTCCTCTTTACATATAGAGCATGGGATAAAAAAAATGAATCGTCTCCGAGATTTCAAAATTATACCTGTTCGAGGTCCCCGCGGAAGATGTTTTAGTCATTTTTGTGACTGTATTCACTAGTTTGACTAAGATGCGATATTTTCATGCATAAAATTATTATTAAGAGTAGAGAAAGTTTGCCTGAAATTACACACCCAAAAGTAGCACTTTACTTAAAGGCATTTAACTATGTAATTTCTCTGCTAAAACTTAAATATTTGTCATAATATTATAATTAAAATCTTGGGTGAAATATTTATGCACAACGCATTAACAGTTTAAATATCTTCCCAAAACTTATTGTTCATTACGTATTTGTATCCCATTCATTCGAGGCTTACAAAAAAATCATATTTTATCTCAAATTAAGTAATTATTTTTTTGGATTGTTGGTTCGTCGAAAATAAATCAACATTTGTTTCGGACTCGTATTTATAGCATTTATAGCCCATGTGCATCAACGTAAGCCGCTTCTAAAAATACACCACCTATTGGGAGATTAAAAAAATCGATAAAATCGTGAATAATTAAATCCTACTATCTTTTATCCTGCCATTCATTTGCTGCTTCCATTAAACAAAGGAAACGGTGCATCCATATCCATCGCGACCTTGGTGTTGAATCTCACTTATTCGATTGGTTTGTAAAACGGTGTCAGAAGTAAACAATAATATTAACCCATTAATCAGAATGAGGCGTGGAGGTCCAGTGGGTAGGGCGCTGAGCTACTAACCTGAGGGCCACATTTCCATTCCGAGGGACGCCTCTGGGAACCCTTAGCTACACCCAAGCTGTGTACCATTTTTCGGGAATTTTTTTTCCACGTCATCCTGGGAAATCACAGGCGGTACAGAGAAAGGAACTGGCCCCCGTACCCTGATGTGTGAATTTTGCTCATCATTGGGTTTAGTACATGGTGAGACCTCACCTACCAAACCGACCTTCCGGGTCGATTATTGTGAATGATCGTATAATATAGGATATGCGGATTTGCAAGCAGAGATTGTAATATTTCCCCAAACTTGATAAGAATATTATAATATGAAGGTATAATAAATTCACTCATTCATGGTAGGAGGGGCTAATGCATTAGATTTCCCACGCAGTTCTAGTAACCAGAAAATAACACCGCTTGGATTTTTAGATGGGCTCGCAAAAGTCGCAAAGGCATTGGTATTTGAGTAGGTAGCCGAACGCTCTATTTATTATACTACCACAGCAATACTTGTCTACAATGATTTAATATTACGTGATAACGTAAATTGATAATTTAATTTAATATAACCTGATAATATTTTTTGTAATAGTCATACCACACGTGTAAAGAAAAGAGTGACATTACTAGGTACATTAAATATATTGCATTTCATCTAATTTAGCAACTCCAAAAGGTGGTGTGGCCATGGGATCCCGGTTGGCCTCCAAACGGTTTTCTTTGGAGCAGAACTTATCTAGTAACTTAAAGTAGATTTTCAGGTGGGCTTATTCCAATGAAGCGTAATTAGACGGCACAATGATAAGGATTAAATTAAGTTTTTCACTACCTCTATAGGGTAAGACAATAATTATATTTAAGTTTGTATTCATAAAATATTACTCTACTCTCCCGAAAGTTTTTTGGTCATTAGGATTCTTAAATATGTAACTAATTCTGTAGCATAAATCGTTCAGCGTTCAGTTTTTGTGCATTTTTCTAATTTTATATTTGAGAACCTCACATATTGTACAATGAGGTAGTTGAAAAAATTAACAATAGAAGAGATCATCATTGTATATTTGAACCAGTTAAGGAGTTAACTACAACTATGCCTTTATCCTTCTGGAAAATACAAGAGAATCTTGATGACTAAAAATCTAAAGGTTCTTAACTGGAGGTCAATCCATCCCGCGAACTTTGGGCTCATAGCCGAAGTAATCTAGAAGGCAAATTTTTAGTCATTTGTTTTTTAAGTAACTTTTACCCTCTATATTTAGTGTTGGTGGTTACGATGTTACTGCGGTCTTAACCGTGTAGCAGTTGTGTCCATCATAAACCTTCCCCTAACAGTTGGCTACTATTAAAAATATATTTATTTCGTTACGAATATTTTAACGTAATATAACTGGGTACGTACATTTTTTATAAAGTTTCAATAAGATTATTACCTTAATTTAATTACTATTACCTAAACGGTTACTGGTGTTTCTTTCGTTGGATATCATTTGCGGGTGAATAGTATTAGTATAAAAAATAACCTGCTATTAAGCATGATTTTTTTTGGATAAATTATTTGAAGAGTAATCGGAACGGAAGCACTTAGAACCTCTGAAATGGAATCATAGGTCCATTTCTGTTAATGTTCCCGTAAAATATGCTAAGTGGAAAAGCCACTATTCAAAATCATCTCGCTTTATAATGTACATATAGATATTATTCGTATTAAACCAATGTCCTAAATTGAATGCACGTAATTTAAAATGAAACATCCTGGAGAAATATTCGGATCAAGAACCACTTATCTCAATTTTCTTCGGAAGCTCTTCCCTGAGATTTGTAGCACATTCACTGAGCATAGCTCCCTTCATATGCAAGCGAATCAAACGAATAGTACCTACCGAGAACTCAGTTTCATCAGTGAGACAAAAAAAAGAACGACGCACTGCAAACGGTAATTTTAGTTTAAATAAATATCCATTGTTTCTATATTGGATTATTTTTTATCGATACATTAACGAGTAAATTGAGAAAACATATCATACTTATCGTGCTTTTTCTGATTGGAGTAGTCCCTGTGTGTCAAATCACAATAATAAACCCAAAGAGTGGTTTGGTAGGTGAGGGTAGAACTCACCCAGTACTAAGCACAATGGAGTGTGAGATTCACACATCTGGGTAGGGTGGCAGTTCCTTTCCGTGTGCCGCCTAAGATTTCCCAGGATGAACTACTAGGTACCCGAAATATCCAGCAGCTCGGATGAAGCTGAGAGTGCCCAAATGCGTCACTCGGAATCGAACCTCGGTCCTCCGGTTAGTAGGTAGCTCAGCGGTCTACCCACATGACTAAAACCAAATTATGTGTGGACAAATATATCTAAGGGTCCGTCAGATATAAGAGCATAGTTGAGGTGAACTTATTTATTATCTTAATAAAAAATTATGGTAATTAGGTGGGTTTGATTTCAAATGCTTGAAATGGAGTTTTATAATCGTATTCCAACGATTTTCTTGCACAAGTACTTGAAAAATTAATTTTCCTACCAACTTTTCAAGACCTTTCATCGTTTTTGTTACGATGAAAAGTCATGTATTGCCCATCGGAACGGCATTGCAATTTTCCAGACCTCCGTGGGGAAAAAAACCTTTTACGCATAATTTTCATGATAATATGAACGTGATTTAGCGTGACGTAGCGGGTTTGCATTGAATCCGCCGAACACCGCAACGCTCTCGACTCCCCAAAGCCCGGAACGTACCGACCGAGGAAGATTTTTTTTAATTTTTCATCTCTCCCGAGTCTCGCCTCTCGCGCTTTGATTCCCCCAACCGCGGGGCACCCGGAGCGCACGCGTGGCCGTGCGTCTGTGAACAGGCGTCGCGGGCGGAGAGGCGGAGGGTTTTGGTGGACTTTTCTGGGGGATGGGGTTCGGACTTGTAGTTCTGTGGGAAGGCGTCCAGGGGACAGCGGGGAAGGGGTTCCCGTTCGTTCGCAACCCTACCGAGGGTTGAGAGAGAGGGAATAAGGGATGGTCTGGGAGAGAGGGAGCGCGATATATAGAGCGCATGGCCGAAAGAATCGGGGGGAATAGGCTGCGATGGCGCCGCCCGGCGGAGGCCCTCCAAACCACCCGCGCGCGCAGGCTTTCCACCCCTCCCGTCCGGATCGAAGCGGCGCTCGGGTTGCCAGTGCGACCAGCGGACTCGGCAGAGGAGGAAGCCAGTAGAGCGGAGGAGAGATCGGCTCGCAGTCAAACATTCAACTCTTTTTGAATTGGAAAGGGAAAAAAACGACCCTGGGAAAACGCTTCGACTCGAGTAATCGGTCAATTTGGCGGGCGAGAGAGAGAGAGAGAGCGGGGACATCATTCAAATGTCCCCTTCACTGTGAAGATAAGGGACCCTGCCGGTTCGTCACGAATCGAAGACGAGTTCGAATCTCGTAGATAGGATTTTGTCGGGAGTTTTGTTAGCGCGCAGTCTATTTGAACCGTCGCCGCTGAAAAAAGGGGGGAATCGCCAGTGTCATCGGAATATAGTCTCCGTTGGAGTGAGGGAAGTACCTAGAGGCAATCCAGATTGAACATAAGAGACGGAGGTGGAGGGCACAGCTGGAATCCGCTCTAAGGATTTGACGTTGGAGACAGAAAAAAAGGAAAGACATTTCGGAGAATCCAAAGAGAACATTTGCCTTAGACTGCTGACGTTTTGCCCCTGGGCGAGAGATAGCTGAAGGAAAATAAAAGAGTCATCTCAACTCTAGGAAAGAGCATTTTCAGCGAACGGTCATCTATAAAAGTAATCCGAGAGGCCATTAGTAAGATTCATATAAAAATTATATCTCTATAAATATTGCTGTGCCGGAGATTATTTTCGTGTGTTTCCAGCATAGTAGGGCTCTTCTACATTTTAAGATTGCGTGTTTATTGTCGTGCCCAATCGTGAAAGAAAGGGTTTCTTCGCTGCCGCCGTTCTTGTTGTGTGCGAAAAAGGGTTGGGGGAGTGAATAATACGAAGGTTGAAATTGTTTGTGTGACCTTAGGGAAAAGTAAAGCATCCTCTCTATTTCCCGAGGAAAAGAAAGGTTCTTTTTTTCGTTGTTTCTGTTTGTGTTGTTCTGTTTCTCCGCCCGGAGGATGGTATTGTTTCGTGGAGAAACCGTGTAAGGAAAAGCCTTCATAACGGAGGAAGAGTGCATTTACCCTTGGGAAGAGCGGCACCTAGTTGAATCTAGCTTCGTCGCCCAGACTACGCCCCCCTTTGGCGTTCTGTCCGGCTCACCAGAGCGGCAACCACCCACTACTCCACCGTCGCCCCTGCCGACGCCGAACCAACCCGCGCTCAGGGCCCCGCGACGCCCCTACAAGAGTGAGCCGCACTCGTCCACGGAGCTAAGCGACTTCTCGCCAGGTTTGTTTATCTATCTTCCTTTGTTTGACTCTGGATTCCTTAAGCTTAACCGAAATTGCCAGCTTTGTTTACGTAAGGATTGTCATGTGCATTGCCTATGTTCTAAAGTTCTGGTCCAGGCGGCAGATTTCTCTCTACCGAAGAACTCCTCAAACCCTTGAAGTTAAGTTTCCCCTGGGAGTTCAACGATGTCATGCACTAGGCCATGTAGGTTTCTTGATCTTTCTGAAGGTTTCCACTTTTTTTCATAAAACCAGGACCCGGTAGCGATAACGGCTGCTAAAATAATTCCGCGATGAGGTGGCATTTGATTGGAGTGCATAATTTCTTATTGTAAAAACCAATTTTTTTAAACTTTCACAGTGTGCATGAGTGAATTCATCGAGGAAAGATGCATCGGCAAAGATACACTTTTTTTTCTAAATTTTCCTGCATTATTAATTTTATATCGTGATAACTGTAAATATTTTCTCAAACAACATTACACGCTGATTCATCCTCTAGTAGCAATCTTGACGTTAACTCTTAATCGCGATTAATAGAGTATTTGATCATATGCTGCCAATGTCCTACGAGTACCAGGAAATATCTCTTCCACAAAAAGTTCGTAAGCTTTCGATAAACAAAAGATAAATAAAAGTTTATCTAAATCTTGGCTCTTGAAATCTGTATTCAATTTCAGATTTCGTGTAGTGAATCACATAGCCTTGGTGAGAACTTTCAAAGAATTTCGGCTGAAATTACGGATTTGTATAAATAAGGTGTTACCTTCAGGAACTTTTGGGTATTCTATTATGATGTATTGTTCGTAGAACTTTTTGCAGGCCATAGATAAATAAAATATTACCCGGATTTTAATGATTTATACCGAGATGCTGCTGATGAATCTCTGAATTTTGGGACATACCTACGTGATATGTAAGTTTTTTTCTCAATAAATGTGGTACAACTATGACCAACATGCCTTTTAGTAAGTACGCGTTTTAATTTACCAAAAAAAACAGTTTGACTAAAACTATATGGCGAAGTATGTCCTTGTATGTGGAATTTAAACTAACTAGTTATATAATTCATTATTTCAATTACAAGTCAATTCCAATAAGGAGATTCACGAACGAATTATTTTGCTGGAATTCACCTTTTTACTGTGAGTAGATTTTTTAATCAGGCTTGCACGAAGTTTTTTGATGTATAAAGGTGTAATTATTTGCTTATGTACGAAGCAAAAAAAATTGTGTGCTTTGTAAGTGCAAAAGGCGGCGCCAGGGAAATCTGGCGAATCCGCATCGCGACGGTAGGCGCACAGTGCCTTGGGAGTGACTTCCCACCTTTAATACCATCGACCAACGTTTGAAAAATTAATTCCTCCGTCTGCATTAACGTACTTTTTGTCCTCGTTCCTTTCTCTCCGTTCCCAACGACCCGAAAACTGCTTAGGTGGGATTATCTCCACGGCTAAGCCATAAACAAAAGTTGTAGCGAAGTGGAATACCTTTTCTCCGTTCTTCAGCAAGTGCCATCTTGGAGAGTTTGGGGGATGAGAGGAAGGTGTTGTGGGAAAACTGGAGTATGGGAAGGAAGAGGGTAGGAAATAGGGAAAATTCTAGGAAAGAAGTGGGGTAGAAGGGTTGTGGGAGGGGGTTGAAAAAAAAGGTGGAGACCATCTCGCTCTGCTTGTCCGCAAAAGTTTCGTGAAAGTATTGGTGTCCCTGTGCGCAATCCACCCCGTTCCCTTTACCCTATCGCTAAAGAAAGGCTACCTCATTATCTTGGCTTAGTTCCCTCGGATGGTGTTCAGGACAAACGGAACCGTCGCACCCTTCGTTAAGATTCGTTAATCGTGTGATGTTAGGTATGCGGAATGAGACTGCTCAAAAATAGTCTTTTATCTCGTACTGGCTTGAAACATTGCCGGCTCCTATGCCTCATTACCGAACGAATCTAATGTGGCCCCTTCCTTGCTATTTGTTTGTATCCACGCATTGTGTCTGTCATTTGCATCGGACACTAAATGTTTGCTAGAAACCGAAGATGAAACCCTGAGAATCTTGTACTGTCTATTTTAGTCATACTACCTCTTCACATAGGTGTTGTATATATTTTTCATATCGTTCGTAAATATTTGTATTCGTTTTAAATGTTTTGTACGTATTTCATGAACAGGAAATGTAATGGCGAACTCATTGCTCAAAAATATAACTGGCTTCATGGAAGTAATTTTCAAAGCTCTGAAGGAGTGGAAAGGCTGGTGATTTAAGAGGTGTAAACATGCAAGGATTTCTGCGATTTACTGTTGCCGTGTCAGAACTATTAACTTTTTTCTGGTTTTCCGGTTCCTTCGCTTCAAACCCCCGAGTTAATCCCGATCCGCCGTCAATTTTATTTCCGCTTGTAATGCTCCTAACCACTCACCTGCATCAAAACCCCAGAGGTAGAGGGGAGAGTCGCCTAGTGGTGTCACCCAGAAGGTCTTAGCTGCCTGAAACGTGAGAGCTTGTTCTCCTCCACCCGCCGCGCTTCCATCGGTGTATCGGAATTTCTGTGGAGGCGAAAGTGAATTTCTGGTTCAGAAGAGGTTTAATTTATCCTTCATGGCATTCTTCAGAAGATAAATTAAACCTAAAAAAAAACATATTTGCCAAAATGGTTGTCTTTCGTGATAGTATATCACAAATTAGTTTTTAAATTTAACTGTATAATATTTAATGTATATTTATTGTGGGGGTAAAGGTATTCATTGCTTTTTTCTACGTTTCCAGCATAAATATTGCAAAAAACAGATGTTATTATTCTCGAATATTGCATTCATTCTTGATCAAACATTATGGTCGTGATTTTATAGAAAAGGTATGTTTACGGTATTAGGAAACCCTTCGGAAAATATTTATTTGTTTTATCATACAGACTGTTCTTTAATTTAGATTAAAGATGATATTTGCTGTGCAATTTTATTTTCTTTACGCATATATTTTTCATATTTAGTACTTTACAGTTATAATTTTCGTTTGTGAAAATTTGAAAGGAGAATCCGAACAATAACGTTTTCTGTTTATACATTAGAAAGTTTGAAAATTCCATGCGCCCTTCTCAGTAAATAAAATTATTTCCCACAATTACAGCGTTCTATTATTAAAGAGGAAAGAAGATTTTCGATTACGCGTAAAACATAGCAATGAAATAATTCCTGTCCCTTTCTGTGGTGCATTTCCCAATTCAATGGTGTATACCTAATTATATTGTGTTATTCGACCGTGAAATATTCAGGAATAATAACCATGCCCGAGACTGTTAATTTAAAAATATATTTAAAGCATTTTATGATTATTTTTAAATATTATAATGTAAAAATTTATATTTAATAATGGTTTCTTGGGATTTATATATCCCCTTTTAGTAAAAGTTCACGTTTCGTGCGTACTAATAAGCATTTAATATATCCTATAAAATTCAACTAAAAATGATCTACATAAAAAACAAATTTCGTAGTTATGAAATACATAATTTTATTTACTTACGTTTTGCTTAGTTGTTGACCAGAAGTAATTGCTCAAAGCAAATTAAATTGTATATTTTATACTTGTATTCGTGTTATAGTAACTCTGGCTTAAAAAAATTGTCAGTTTCCAAAGTTTGCTGGATTATTTTTACAAATCGAAGGATATCAATTTCATTGTTTCCCGAAGGAAACAATGAAATTGATATCCTTACACTTGTGAAAGCCACATAAATGAACGTCGTTTGTATAACTGAATGCGGTTTTGCCGTCGCGGCCATTGTGTGTTTTCCAAGTGAGTTGTGGTATTACAAAAAAATTAATCTGAGATATCGAAAGTAGAATACGATTGGGATTAAAAGATAGAAGAAAAGATGGGCATCTGAAAGATTATTTCTAAATAATATGTTTTATTTCAAGAGCAATTCTTAACTATTCATTATAACGAGAATAATGAATATTCAGAATAGGGAGAAATATTTATATTAATTTTGGAACATTTTCAATACAGGAGATTGACGAAAACGAGTTGAAAGAAAATGGGAAATATTATTATCTATTATTTTAATTTGAGCATATGAATGTTTACTAATTCCGTCCATTTTATTACATATTATGTTTCAAAGTACTCCTAATATTATCAAATAAAGTCACTGCAGTTCTTCTGAACACAAGTTCTTATAACTTTTTAACATTATTTAATTGAGCAAAATCCACGTATTAGGTTTTTTGTTTTATAGTGGATTCTATTGCGATAGGGTGTTGAAATGTCTCACATTACAAAGAATTTACTCCTTATTCTGAAAAAATCATAAGTAAATATGAATTTTCTTTGTTATAATTGGTAATAATGACTTATTTTTGTTATCTAATTGTAATGAAGGCATGTTAAAACGTATTAAGAAAAAGAAAGAAATTTGTCGTGTAACAGGTTTTTTTGTTCATTCCTCTCTTAGGAAAAAAAATATAATTTTCCCTTTGTTTATATTGTCTTTCCCAAGTACTGAAAAAGGTGTACTTCGCAAGTGAGGATTTAGAAATTAAGTTGCCTTCCGATAGTTTTGATTGCTCACCCGAATTATTTTTTTTACTCATTTCAAACGGTTTCAAATGGAAGTAGGTATTATAACGAATAACCCGATGATATCAATTCAAAACTTCAAAAAAAAGGTTCTCCTTTACGATGGTTTCATTTTTTACAAATGATGCATAATTATGTTTCCATATAGTTTTTCCACTTAGGTACTGCTATCGACCTGAGAAAAATTTGTAAAATATTTGGAATTATGGGAAAAAGTTTGATAGAAAAAAAACCAGGAACGAGAACCAAAACCTCATAGACAAGGAAATATAGATTTTCCTATTTTTTTTAAATTAGTTCGTATTTATTGTTCCAATTAATGACATCAAAATAATACTAAAAATTAAACCTGTACAAATAGCAACCTTTGTATGAGTAGGAAGATTATATTATAGGCAGTAAAACGTTTTGCATTGGGTATAAGGCCCTTGTTGAAAACTCTTTGACCATTAACTTTATATGTATTACATTTTATTTCGAGGAAAAAAGATAATCCATCGAGTGAAAATTATGTTATAAGTTTTAGTAGTTATAAAATGTTTAAAATATCTCCTCCGATTTTACCTATTGGCATTTGTGAGTGCAATGCACGATAGCAGTTCCTTCTCTTTCAACGTCCTGCTATAGCATCAGATTTAAAACATTATTATTTAAGCAGTCATTTATTTTGTTCAATGGTAACTTAGTACTGTTATGTTAAAATTTATACACAGTTTGAAATATTAATCTTCTTTTACACAGTTTATTTTTTCCATTTCTTATGTGCGGCCGATCTTGGACGACAGTAATTTTTATGATTTAATTAAGATTTAGATATCGGAGTGAAAACAAGTGGGTTGATCTCACCAGACATACCAAATATTGAGACTCTAATGTGTGTGTTTACGTGCACCCTCATCTAGCGACAGTCACCTGCAATTTTGTATACTGTGAAGGATGAAGTTGGGACAATAAGGGCTCCACCCACGCCGTTTGAACAAACTTTTTCCACATCCTCAATTCCTCCATGAAAGGTCGGAAATGCCGGCATATTCAGTGGATGACGTGTCACCAAATACCGGCAAAGCATGATGCATTGCAGCCCCCTCTCTCCACCTTCCTAGCGCTTTCACCCCTGCTTCACCCTCAGCACCTACGGGCAACCCTTTCCTTTCCCTCCTCCATTCTCTCTCTCTGCTTTAATACGCTCTCGCTAAGGAGTTCAATTTAAACACCCGGCACCCAAGGTGGATCGATTTCCACCCCCTCCCCTTCCTCCCAATTTCACCCCGTCCACAAACTCTTCTCCCTCCTACCACACGATTCGGTGGAGCCCTGAAACCCCTTCCCAATCCCCGTTCGTCTCCTTCCACCCCGTTCAACCCCTTCTTTCCCCGTTATCCCGAACCCCGCCGTACCTTAGCCTCCTCTCCCCTAACTCCTCTTATTCAGTTCCCTGATAACCCCTCGCACAAAACTCCACTTCCTTTTCTCTGCACTCTAACCCTAAATACCGCGCTCACCTACATTTGTCCACATCTAAAACATGCCTAATCTTTAACGCTCAGAATGCAACGTACTCGCGGTGGGAATGGTAAAAGTTATCCCTATTCTATCCAATTCCTCTTGTAGGATTTGAAAATATCTTCTTTTTAACGTGCAGTTTCAATCCGATCAAAGTGAGCGATCCTTTTTTTGTAGTTGTCCGAAGCTCGTTCTCACTTTTGGGTCCAAATCTGGAACCTTGTGAATGGCTCTCGATGAGCATGGATTTTTATCGACAATAATGTTCATTTTTATTTTTGTATCCGCTGCGACGAGCCTTTTCTTGCCTGTGAATCTAATGTATATCTAATTATATTTAATTGATTATATTTAGACGTTCCAATAGTCGAATATTTTCTTCTGTAATATCATTATATTTATGCCTATTTTGAACTATAATCTAACTAAATATTTAGGCCAGAATAAATTAGCGTTCCTTTATCACAAAATATTACGTCCGTTATTCAATTATAACAAATACTCTCCTTACATCAACCTTGCTTAGTGTATTTATACTAAAAGTGCACTGTATCATAAATTTCTGGTCTCTTACGGGGTATTATTAATTAATAATCAGGAGAAAATATGAACAAATTTCAATGTTTAAAACTGAAGTAAATAACAATTTAGAGGTCCGGGAACAAACAATTTTTTTTCTTCAAATTCCTCGCGCTAGGTATGCCTGTTGTGATTTAGGGCTTAAGAATTGATATATTAGAAAGTGCTTGCTCACCTTCGAACCATGAATAGTTAGCTAAGACCGTGCCGAATGGATTATCTTGTCAAATGAATAATGACTTCACTCTATGATGTAAATGATCACTCCCTCACGAGGGAAATTAACTGTAAATAAAAGTGGACATTATCAATGTAGGAACCCTTGCGATCTAGCTGTACATTTTTGTACCACATTTTGTGAATAAAGAGTTCAGAATCTAACGAGCACTCTTTTCCTGATGAATATAATGAATAATAATAATAATAATTTTTATATATTTTATTTAAGCATGCCTACCTATACAATAATTCTTATTAAACCACCTCAGGAATCAACCAAGGTGTACTTGATATCAAAGCGCATATCTCTTTGTCTGCAACGTTTGAAATTCACATAATTATGACGGTAAATCCAGATCCTTTCTCAGCGCCACGTCATGTTTCCATGAGAAAGTATGGTATTCAGATAATCGTATTGCTTGTTTGTACGTGGTTGCGATCAAAGTCATCGCCCTGATTTGGACCTGGGAACCTCCAGTTAGTTGCCGAACGCTCTTCCCACTGGGATACCTTGGCAGCTTGATTGCTAATCCTTTACATGAATAATTTGTAGAGAGCTCCGAATATTTACACGTGAGTAAATGATAAGCTTCATAATCAGCCGGAGTCTCTCATTATTTCTTATTTTTGTGATACAATTGGACATTCGTTAATCAATTAGTATTGGTACATTTGTTCACAAATGCTTTTCTTTCCTCAACATTACGCTAAATTACCCTTGAAAAGTAGGTGTTCACTTTCCCTAAGTTATTATCCTTCACCGTTCCTTTCCTTAATTCAATCTTCACCAATCAAACTCATGTTCCCTTCCTTCGTATAGCATTTCTTTTAGGTCAGCTAAATTTGACCCTCTACGTAAATACCTCCTCAGGCATCTCATTATTCACCTTCTCCTTTACCTTTCCATACTAATCTATCTCCCAAGTGCCCATTTTATCTCTATGGGCTAATGGGAAGACTTTTTTTTAAACTTAGTTTATTCAATGACTGCTGAATGATAGGCTTCATAATCAGCTCTCAGAGTCTCTCATTATTTCTTATTTTTGTGATACAATTGGACATTCGTGAACCAATTAGTCTTGGTACATTTGCTCACAAATGTTTCTCTTTCCTCAACATTACCTTAAATTACCCTTGAAAAGTTTAGACACGACTTTATAATTAAACTGCATTCCATTTACGGCACGCTTTAAAACCGTAAATGGAGATGATAGAGCGTGCAAATATCTTGTGGAAAGACCTACATAGCAGCTGGATTCTTGCCAGCCTGTAGCATAGTCTTACCATTTATCCTTTAGCGTTTCTCTTCTTTCTACTTGTTCAAAATCATATACAACTTTATAATCTATTTTTATAGTGTAGTATAACGCGCTTATATTGTAGGAGCTTCATTACAAAGACATCCTCCTGATTATATCTGTATTTAGGTTAACTCGAGCACGAGGTTGGTTGCCTTATCCACGCATAAAATGCAATGAAAAAGTAAAAAATAATAATGTTCCCGACTTATCCTAGAATTGGGCGACTTTTATGCTTCTCAAAGGGGTTGTAAATAAAATCTACCTGTTTCTAGCTTCAGCCGTGAATACACTGTTAGTAGAATAACCCAAGGTTATGAAAGTTCAAAAAATAGGTATTACGTGCTCGCTATGAATTTATTAGGAAGAAAAATTTCGTCGAAGCTTCGCTTTTTATTTATATTGAAAAATGCTTCTACGCATATTGTAGCAATTCTAAAATATTTTTCGTCTAATTTTGAACTTTTATTTTTGTAAGTAATTTGATTTCGATTCATGGTTGGGCACATGAACAAAAATAAGCATACAACCTAGCAAGAGTAGAGAAAATTACTATCTCCAAAAGAGGATTCTTTTAGTCCAATATTTAGCCAAATTTTATTGCATTTTGTGTATGTTTGTACGTGTATATATCTGTGTACACGTGTGTGTATGTTCACACATTTTATTGCATTTTGTGTATGTTTGTACGTGTAAATATCTGTCTACACGTGTGTGTATGTTCACACACACACAAACAAACATATGTACACAGATTTGTGCGAGTGTATCTAATAAATATTCGCCAGGAAATGTTATAACTCCCCAGCAGTTCGGGTCAAAACCATAAAGTAAGGGAACAATACTGTGCCGCATGGGCGAGGGAAAAAATTGGAGGAACAAGCTCAGGGAGGAGGCTGAAAGACGTGGGTTGCCGTATAAGGCGAGACAAAAGAGGGAGACACTAGACTTATAATTCGACGCTTCCTCCCTCTTCTTCTCTCCCTCCCTCTCACTTGCCCTCCGAAAATTATTCTTCGCGCAAAAGCCCAACAATGCAGGAAGGGAAAATTGCACCCGATGCGAACTCAATGATGGCTTTAAGGTCCTCGTTCTTTTTTTTTCCCTTTCCCACCTCCTTCCCTGCGAACTAAACAGATGCTCCATCCCTTCATCCCCCCTTCTCTCCCGTTTTTTCTCTCCCACACTTCCCTTTTCTTTCCTCCATCCTATCTGGCTTTCATCCCTTCTCTCTCCCTCTTCCCCTGGGCACACCGCTCCGTCCCGCTCTTCCCATTTACTTGCCGACTCGACCTCTCCTCCCTGCACGTCTCCTCTCTCTTCCGCCACCCCCCTCCCCGTTAAGCCCTGAAGGCCACTCGAGGTGCGCCGTGTTTTCTTTGGCGGATTCCGCCGCGGGTAAGAAGCGGGAGGACTCCTCCCCCTCTTCTTCCCCCCCCCCCTGGTGAGGTGACTCCTCCTTTATCGGCCTTTCTGTAGAGCGGCGGAATAATTACGCGGGGGATGGTTTCTGAGGGCGTCGGCGGGTGGGGTTGGATGTGGGGGGGGAGGGGGTTGGGAGACGATATATCTTGGGCGCATTCCTGACGTTGTCTCCTCCCACCCCTTCTCCCCTCACCAACCTTCCCTTCCCACTCCCAGGACCACCTTTCTTATGGGTCCGCTTTTTTCGCTCGACCTCTGCGTACTAACTCACTTCCCGGAGTACTTATTACGCGGACATTATTTTCGCGCGTTCCGTCTCGCGTCACTGTTTTACCCCATTTTGTAAGTTTTATTGGAAAATATGGCCAAATGCCGCTAGGAGGGATTTTTTTTCACTTTGGGATTATGTCAGATGTTTTGCTATGGTCACCGTACTTCCTCCTGTTTCGTACGCAGCGACGCAGTGCGCAGAAACAGGTTATATAGAATGCTGCTCGTTTTCAACGTAAGTCTGTGAGTTATATTACATAATCAGATTGAAAACTAGGTAGCGGAAGTAAATGTTTAGGCATCTTGGAGGGAATGAAGGTTAGGTAAGAGAAAATATGCGAAATTGAAGAATGGCTTATTTTACATTGGGTTGTTGAGATGTTAGTGACGTATGTCCAACAGAAATCTATCCATATGTTAGATAACCATAAATAATTAATCAAAAGCAACGGAATAATATGCCATTAAACAACAGCCATATCTACTGCAGTTTACCACAGTCCAAATTCATTTATAAGAAATTGACGAATTATTTAGACGGATCGATTTTTCATGTGACCATCTATTTTTTTAAATTATATTCTTGGCTCTTTGTATCCATTTTGACTTTTAAAATTTCCCCGTGTAGACCTATACCTTATATAAATTTGTGAATTTGACATGTCTCTTATAGATACGTGATTTTTAAACTAATGTGAGTTTTGAAAGCTTACATTTAACGTGGGTAATTACTAATTTGCATGTGGCATGATATCCGTTAATATGGCTAAATTTATTATATTTAAAATATTTTCAGAAGCATTGCATGCTTGCAAAACCCGGATTTATGGCTGTATCCCCTGAGGTACAGTCATGTGGATCAGTTTTCAAGTTCATTTTTTGTAACCAGATGCACCATCAGAAGGTGTAAACTTTATGATCTGAAAATTAATGTTTACCTACACATCCCTCCATTCAAGCACAAGATCCTAGACTCCCTAGATTCACGTTCAGCTTTAGCTGAACAGAAACTTGAACTGAACTAATACTTAGTTCCATTGCACTCAAGCTCCAAATGCCACATTGAGACTCGCAAGGAAGAACATTAGCGTTGAAGGTCACAACACACGCTCTCAAATCTGTTTACTTCCAAACTTTAACTCTCACTTTCTCAGGGAGAGAGGGAAATATACTAATAAATTGCGTTTTTTCAGGGCTAACATTTTAGAAGGGTTAGCGGCTCACAAAAAAAGTTAAAAGGGCATCATATGGTAAGGTTTAATATGATTCTTTATGTCACCGCGTTAAGCTCACGATCCACGACTACATTCCCCCCTCTTCCTTCACCTCCACCTCACAAAGACATTATTTCTGTTGCAGTGCATTTCTTTTGTTAGTTATTTCATAGGGTAAACGCCTTAATTAAACACCTATATTAATAATTATTCGCTTCCGCCAAGTATTTTCTTAATTACCGTGGCATCATCTCTTCGACCTATTGATTTCGGATTAGCTCCAAGTGAAATAACTTCATTAAAAAAAAACAATTATCTGAGATAGAGAAATTGTGGTAGGTAAATGTGAGATGGAAGAAAAAAATGTGACGAAAATAATGGCTTCCTACAAATGTGACGCCCTTGGTGGGTTGTCGTTTTCATAATGTCGCGGGCTGGTATCTAGTGAGGAGGGTTTTCGGGGGTGCGGGCGGGAGGAGTTCGGCCGAAGGAGGTCATCACCTAAGGTCAAACCGCGCGGGGAATTAAAAATCGTGGGGAAGTGGTCGGAGGGTGGAGGATGTTTGGAGCGGCGGGGGTTAGCGTGAGGGGAGAGATTGTATGGAGGAAAGGGCCGTTCCAAATGCCAAGCGGAGACCTTTCCGAACCGCACACAAACCCCCAAAAGAGTACTCCCTCTTCCCAATCTTTATAGAGTGGAGCCTTGAGCCTACGTTCATATTAGTATTTCGAAAAAAATGTGAATATAGGGAAAACAATGTGTGCGCAGTTCTATTTAAAATTGATCAAAAGCCACATTTTGGTAATTACATTAATAACGATAAAAGACATGCATCACCCTTGTTAATATTTCCAATACCCATTGATCTTAATCTCCGAACCATGTTTAAGCACATTATTCACGTACATTTTTTTCAATGTAAGTAATCTTTTATCTTAAAAAAATAAGCCTAAACTATTCGCAATTTCAATGTTATATAAGGGATGTCTCAAATCTAAAATCATGAGGTCCACTAAAATTTTGCACTGTATGTGATTCGGTTTCATCATCAACGAAGGCAGCACCTTGCCCGTATTTTCTCGACTCGCCTCACGCATAACACTCACATTCTCATTAATTCACAAATCTGCCCACGTCGCGACCTTGTTACGTAAACACGCAGTCGTCAAACTCCATGCCGATGGTGCTTGTCACCAGAGTAAGTCAGTCTTCATATACGAGGGAATTCGTTCTCGTATAGGGAAATAGGGTCACTCCTATAGGGAATTTGTCCTCAGCACTTGATTCCGTCACGTTTGACTCTTCTCCATTTTGGGCCGAAAATAAATTTCTGGATTGCATGAATGACAGTGGTACGCCGAAAATGAAGAGATAATAATTTTTTAGATGTTGATGTTGAATTGGATCCTTCAAGTTTACGACCTCAGCACTTGGTGCTAATCAGTGTAGGTAAAGAAATGTTATCACCATGATTGGACGCTTTCATTTTTTTCGAAAAAAATTATAGTATAGATAATATATATATGGTTTATAATAAACCAATTATAAACAATTATGAACACAATTTTTTTTTTAAATAATTATAGACTATGTATATATAGTTTATAATTGTTCCGCCTCCACCGGAGAAATAAGTCTTCTGACCGTTAATGGTAAACAAAATTATTATAATTAAAAAGGAGAAATATTTTCCTTCCTTTCTCAAGTTATCTTCCATAGATATTCGTATTTATTAAATTAATGAACAAACGCCCAAAGTGCGTTCGACAACTAATGTCAGTTACGTACAATACGTTGCCACATACTGGTTCTTCTCCCACGGCTCCCAGATTTCCATAAGATAAATTGATTACGATAACGACTCGATAGTAAGAATTGGTGGACGCAGGGTTGCCGGTTTTTGAAAACAGACGAAATTTCAATATTGCAAAATTGACGTCCATAATTGAGCCCGTACGATAGTTGTTCTGGGAAACGACTTTTTGTGTGGAACGAGTTTTAGTGTGAAACGAAGAGTTTTGAATGTTCGATAAGTGAAAACAATATTTCGAAGAGCGATTGGTGCAAGAAATGATAACATTGCTTCTAATGGATATAATTTCGAGACCGAGTGAGGCGAGTGATTTATTCAACAAAATGTTGCTCTCGGAATGGAAACAAAGCGGTATCATGCATTCCCCAACGCATCAACCCCAGCTCCGCCCCTGGGGAAAGAATTCTTCTTGGTCGTTGTCACTCTAGAACTTCACGACGCCGTCAACTAGATATAAATAAGTACACCCTTGTATTCCTGCGAACTGGTTGTGAAATAAGATATGTTTTTATATCATTTTTTATGAAATGAAACCCCGAGGTTTTATATCAGTCTCGGAAAACCTACGGATACAAACATGTCGGCGGAACTAAAGAAGACGCGAGAGTAGCAATTTTCCAGTATTATTCAATGTCACCAGATGTGATTCTTTTGATCGAAACAGGCAAGTATATTTTTGTTAATGTTCACATATTTCCTTTCTATTACCGAGCACACGATATTAATATATTTATCTTAGGATACGCAAAGAGGAAACAGCGATATACACATCCTCTGTTTTATTTCTGTTGAAGATTATACGTAGGTCTCTATACACACACACACACATATGTGTGTGTGTGTGTGTATATATAATATTTTGTTTTAAGTTTTTGGAAATTTGGTTCACTGAACTAAGAGTGATTGATTTGTTTGTCTGTCGCTTTACTATGAAATGTGGTACAGTACACTTCGTGCCATGACGTTTTCTGTGAGGAGGTGAGTGAGTGAAGTGCTTCATTAAATTATCCTCGAACGAAAATAAGCCCAATGGTTGTTTATGCATACCTAATTTAAACTTGATGAAGGTGTTGGGAGTGTTATGTCCTTACCTGAGAAACAATGCAGTATTTTATCACCCTACTCAACCAATTTGTGTTTGCTTTGAGGCAAACTTCCAGCTATTTTGGCTAAAATACTTTTATAATCCAGATTTTATTTTAATTGTCTACTCCTTCTCAATGCTTACCGGTTTTGCAGAGGTCTCGTCAAGCTTTTATCGGATTGGACACAATTTCTAAGTCTTCTATTATTTAATGGAATGCTTTTCACATAAACGAAATGGCACCTTAGCAATTACATACGAGTACATTTGTCGCCCTTATCTAGCGCATGAATCGCTTCGCAACTCCTCGTTTCGGCCTTCCAATGACGGCGGCGGCAGGAACTATTCCCATAACCGGCCGAATGGTATTGAGTGCATAGACATATAGTCGAAAAGGAGGTTACCGAATAACGGAGAACATAGAAGATATTTGAGGCAGTTACTATAAACGTTAAGACTGCAGCAGTATTCTAGTTTTAATTGTCCCTCCACTGCGTCCTTAACGAGCATCCCTCTCGACTATCCTAAATTATTTAGCTTTCTGCTGTGACAAGGTGATTCCTGCTAAGCATTCGTATGCAGATAAGATAAAACAACTAAATATAAAAGGACTGAAATTCTTCGGTCTGATCTCATCTGCCGCAAGAATTTTGCGGAAAAGGGGCATAAATTGCCAATTGAATTTATGTATGCTGCATAGTGGTGTAATATTATTTGGGAAATCAAAAACGTTTGTGTCACCAATTAAAAGTCTGAGTAAATTTCAATTGCAGTTATTAGATATTGACCATAAAAGTGTATTCTTTTCAAGATAGTGTAACAGATCTGATTTGTGTAAATTATTCCTGTTGGAAGAATGAATCGTTTGATAAGTATTTGCTCTACACGTTAATGTGGTTGCCTAAAATAACTTAAGCTTGTAATGAGTTTTACGTGTTTTTCTATTCGACAATGATTTTTTAATTCCTATATTTTAGGAACACATTCTACGTATTAGATTTTTCTCCAATTTTTATGGCACTCGTAAAGAATGTAGGTGCCGTGAATATTTACAATTAGTAATTCATATTTTCATTAATGTTCAATTTCACACAAACTCCAACTGCGTGCCTTTCCATTCGGCAATCCTACTCACTCTTGCCTTCATATCTAATGGTTAACACGTTTAAATATAGTCACATAATTTCAAAAAGGCTGATGGAATCCGAAAGGGCCGGCCAAACTAGTATTATGCTGGTGATTCGGAATATCTATTGAAAACCCAATGGTTTTCAGTAATTACTGACATTTTCAGTTAACTGGGAATAGTTTAAAACGTGGTCATTGTCTACTAGATGAACTAAATTAATACCGTCAATATGTTACTCAAACCTATATAGGTTCACGCTCTGACAAATCTTAGTATATTTTTGCATTCAAAGCTGGCGCGCCAAGCAAAAGTTGGTTCTCAGTATGGTGGGCAACAGGAAGCATGAGCGCATGAACATATCCCATTCGTGTACCCCCACGATGGCTTGCTCCCGAGGAAGGTTTTGCAATCGTTGACACAAAGCGAATTTCAGTGAGATCCGTGAAGTACGTCCCAGTTATTCATGCCAATCACTCCGTTTAGTTCGATGGAGACATTCAATTGCTTAGTTGAGATTAAAATTAATGGTGTGTGCCGATTATTAACGACTACTCCCTCTGCATCTATGTGTCGTACCTGTGCATAACATTGCCAATACGATTAGCGGAGACTTGGCACAAACATGCCTACGTGACAGTTTCTGTTAATACGTATATAATCGATATCTACACTGCCGCCATTGCATTTGTCGGTGAATAAATAATTTAACGATGGGAAGTCATTCATTTCTATTAATTACACACACGCAAGAATCAGTAGGCGCGTGAAATTAAAATGAGGTGTAGAATTACTCTCAAATTTGGAACAATGTTATAATTTGAGATTAATGCTAATTACTTAGTTCTGTGAAATCAACACATTCCTCCGAAATTATCTGTGTTTCCGAAACACATTCTATAGAATTATTGCTCAAATAAAATAAAGTTAAACCAAAAAATGCACCATTTACACATAAATTAACAAAGTAATTAGATATACCAGATCATGCATTATGGCTGTAGCTCTTTCTTTTCTGCCGCTAAAAATGTTATACTTCCTGATAAATTCAATTATAGCTGCTCCTCATTTTCAATGAAACTGATACTGCCCATATTCCCATGGTCTTATATATGTATATTCTTTCAATTAAGAAAAGGTTTTAGCACAGCCTTGGTAGATTTTTTGCCTAATCACAAAACTCCATCGATTGTTTCGAATATTTTTTGCTGCATCAGCATTAATATAAGAGTGAATTAATGTTGATTGATGTGCTAATTAATCGTACAAAGCAAGCCGTGTACTCCCGATTGTTTTCCCGGGAACTATCCATAAACATACCAGTGGTTTAATGTCATTTGCATATTTACTCTAGCTAATGATGTTCTTAGGCAGTCGCACATAGCGTTTGATGTTGCCAATGTGATTTACCATTAAGTATAGTAACGCAATATACCTTCACTCCAAAACCCAAGGATTAACCAAAAAACGGGAAAAAAATTGGAAGATGTGGGAAAGAATCGCCCCAGGAACATGAAAATATGTTATGAAGACTGTTGAAAATGAAAAGTTCCTTATTGAGTGGGAAGTTTACCGTTATTTAAATCATATTTCTGCTATTAAAAATGTGCCACCCTACGAACTCCTAAACATAATTGATAGTTATAGCATGAAATCAACGTCATGAAAACTTATTGTACCACAAGAGTCAAAAGTTTTCATATCACCCGTTTCCAGTCATATACTTCTCCCAGTGCCCGTTTCCCTTTGCATGCGACCGCCTTTGATTTCACCCGGACGTCAGTCCTCCTATCTTTTCCTTTCAACATTTTAATTACGACGCATGCAAAGTGGATTTCGGAATTTTATTGAATGTAGCGAACAGCTACCTGCACGCCTTCATTAATAAAATAAATTCCGTCTTATATCTTCAGTTTTCCTCTCTCTCTCCCTTTTGGAGGAGTAAAAAAGTCGCTTGCTCATCGAATGGGGGGTGGAGGGGGGGTTGGGTGCGCAACAAGGAGCACAGGCGTCTGCCCCGATGTCTGAGTCGCGTGTTTCCCGCGGAGAGCGACCCTCGAAATGAAAACACCCTGCGAAGAAGCAATCGAAGGAGTTGCGTGGAAATTTCATCGACCATCTTTTTCGGCCTCCTCCCCCCTCCCTCCCATCGTGTCTCCTCCAGATCCCCTCCTCGCATCTTCCCTTCCAACCCCTCCTTCTTTCACTCCTCTTCTACTTCTTCTTCTTCTCCTGATGGGAAGACTCACAGGAAAGATATTGATCTCGGAGAGGGACGGACGTTTTCACCCCAAAAATCTCGCCCCATCGCTCACCCTTGCTTCATTCCCGTCCACCCACCTCAACCCCTCCCATT
>LYUA01000010.1:585351-595724 GCA_002093875.1 Calopteryx splendens
CCCCAATTCCACCCATCACCGCCACCTCTCGACAATCCGCGCTCTCAAACTCGATTAGCCCTCTAATTGCGCGCGCATCACGCAGCGTTTGTTCCTTTCTGCGTTCTTTCTTTTCTCCCCCGAATGAATACAGTAAGATCGTCTCCATTTGGTCGTGCAGCGAATTCTTTCCCACCTTTAATCATCCCTATCAATCGCACGCTAAAATTTCACCTGATGATATAGATGAAAAGCTTCTCCATCTGTTCGTACCGTTGTTCAATTTTTTCCCCCTAACCTTTTGATTGTATATGTAATACGTCACCGCGTCATTTAAAAGGCACACAGAAATCCCTTAAGATTATTCTGGCCGCTAAGCGAGTTCTAAATTCAAGGAGGGTGGGGACATGAGGGAGATACCTTGGTAAAAATCTCCTCTATGAGAGGATCATGCCATTTAAATAAATGAGAATGCAATTTTGGAGATGAAGTCATTATTTCCCTTGATAAATCAATGTGTACAGAGGAATGCATAAAATACTAAATTATCTCAACTGGAATAACGATATTTTCTTTCATGTTATGGAAAATAATATTAAATAAATAAATATAGTAACGATCATTGAGAATTAATGTAGAAATGTTACGTATGAATGGTGCGTACCAGATTCATTATACCAATTTTACCGAAGCCAGCTTAGTCATAGGTAAAAATCTAGTAAATAAATAAATTTCCCCGATGATAACTGAAATAATTTTCATTTTATGAAGTTGTAATTCTTTGTCTTTCAATTTTAGTGACTATGCTTCCTCTCTCTCTAATCTGTCCCACTATAATTCGCTTATTCAGAGTCCCCAGTATCCCCCCTATTATCCTCAATTCCTTCCTCCGACCAATCTTTCTCGTCTTTCATCCCAACTTTCTCGTTCCTTACATCCTGCCTGTCTCCATTGGATTTCGAGTTTGATTTTCCAGTGGGTGGTCGCCATCAGTCTGCCAATGTTTCGCTCCGTTGCACTTGAACTCACATTAAATCGAGAGGAGGCTCAAATTTCCATTAACTGCCGGGAGAATTAGTAAACCCTTTGTCAATGTCTTTAAGTATATTGGGTAATTAGAGCAATTTTAACCAAGCATACTCAGAAGTGTCTCTAGAGAAGCGATCAAGAATAACAGTGATCTTTATTCATTCACAAGGGGACGAAGAATCGTATTTGAGTATCTTAACCTTATAGATGTAAACCTTTTAAAATATCTTATAATGTGCCCATTACGGCAAAATAGAAAGAACTTAGCATGTAATTAGTATATTGTATATTTATTTCTTATTCATTTATTTTGATTTGCAACATTTATGCAAAATATTATTTTCAATGGTGCGCAGTAACAAAATTACCTCTACGGAGACTCGGCAAGGGACAATGTGTCTGGTAAATTGCATTTAACTTCATATTGATATTTACAACAGAGCAGTATAATTTACAATCAGAAAGCATATTCACCTATACAAGTCACCGATGCAAGTTTTATAATTCAAGGTCAATGTGTGCTTTCTGTGCATGTTGGAAGCTCAGCTGTACGGTTTCGGAGCATTATATTTAATCTTAAGGATCGCGGAAACGTTTTACTTTTATTTCTAGAGAATCCAGACTCTATTTCTGAAAGACAAAATATTTTATCCTAAATTTTTTAGCGATGTACTGTCACCAGTTCTAGCAATTTTCTCGGCGCAATACCCGAGTTGGTCTCCCGAATTAGTTTGGATATGGTTGCCACGCAAAGGGACTTGATCCATCCGATCGTTAATACGGTCCTTCCCTGGCATTCGTCGCCCTCCCTCCGCGCATTTTCTCCGCTTTGCGTCTCCCATTTCTCCCATTTTCACGCCCACTCCGTCGTCTCCACCTCCCTCCCGACGTGCACCCCTCCCCCCCACACCTTCCCCTTCTGCTGTGCACCGAGTCCCTTTAACGGCTCTCAGCTCCTCCCCCCTCTTTGCTTCGGTATCTGAGCGTGACTGATGAAATTGGTCGGTTAAGGTTTTTAGGAAGTGTTAGTGGGGGGGGGGGTTGAGAGGAGGGAAAACTGAAAGGAGATAGGGAGAGAATGGGGTTGGGTGGGGGAATCGGCGGAGAGAGTGGTTTTGGGGCGTTGAGGAGGGGGTAAAGCCGGCGGGAGAGTGGTGAGCGGGTGGGAAGTTCTCGAGGATTTCTGTGGGAAAAAGTATTTTTTTTCTTTCGGTTAAGAACGGGGGAATGTTTTGGGGCCGCGAGGGTGTGAGGGAAATGGGTGCTTCCCTTCACGGTGCCAAGGCAGGAAGAGCATTTGTGTGGGGGAGGCGTGATAGGAATCACTTGTTTCTTTAGGGTGAGAAGTTACCGTCACCTCTTTTGCATATTTTTCTCTTTCCCTTCATTCGGTCCCGGCGCACAACAGACCGACTTGGAAGAACGCATACCGCTCTCCTTAACAAGGGACCGAGTTGGAGAGTAAAAAGAGCAGTGAGGGGTTGTGATGTGTAGTGAAGAGGTAACGGTTGGGAGCGAGAAACATTTACAGTCACATTATAAGATTCACGCCTCAGGGAATCATTCGTAGGGGATTCTTTGTGGGGTTATTTGTGACTCCTGGAAATGAGATAAAACATGATAAATCAACAGATTTTCGCTTCAATCACACAATGCTAGAGAATCATATGCTTAAATATTTATTTTCATTATTTCCAAGTAAAAATTTTGCAAGTGGTGAAAAAAAAAAATATATATATATATACACACTCTTATTATTCATTAAATTAGTGATCCTGAAGCATACATTTGGTTGGCGAGGGTAGAGATGATCTTGTGTCAAGCCCGAGAAATTCATTAATTGAAAATTATTAAGTATCTTGATTGTTTGTAACGCAGGTAACTCAATTATAAAAAGTGTGACAATGTTCATTTTGAATTTCATAAAGGAAAAATTGTAATTTCAAACTTTGCCTATCGCATTGATAAAAAAGAGTATGAAAGATATTGCATATATATTTTACAGAATGCGATATTTAAGAATGCCTTCATTTAATGTCTTGAATTTAAAGGTAAATACCTATAAAAAAATGGTTATTCCAAATTTTAATCCTCGATAGGTATATGCTCTTTGATCCGAAGTGGTTTTCGTGTAGGCGTTAACTGAATCCTGCGACCACACCCGACTCGTAAAATTAGCACTTTCCATCCTTACGCAAAGACTTCAGGCACTGCGTCATAAATAACATAATGGCGCACCTCCTTTGACGGTGTAAACTTTGTCCTCCTGGCGAAGAGACAGTCACACACAAGCACACTCCATATACCCTTTGGTCGTTCCTCTCGCTAGGGCCTGGGTAGGGAATGAGTTAAGGAATCAAGCGGAGGAGGTTTGAGATGGAAAGGGATAGAGGGAGCGTTAAGGGAGATGGTGAGGGGAGGTGGCGGTGAACGATGTGCGAGAGGCGTCGTCCTGACTGCCTGCTTGGAAAGCCTCGGAAGGATAAAAAAAAGTAGTGGGAGGGAGGCATTCACCTTCCATCAATCTTCTATTTATCCCGCTCCTTCTCCCCCCCTTTATTCACGAGCGTGGAAATTAATATTGATCACGGAAAGTTTTTGGGTGTGAAATGTCTCATGCGGCGTGAAAGGTGCAGCATATTTCATCACCTTACGCATCATCTTCGTCCATTGTGTGGCTTTTGCCGACCATGTCGATGGTAGAAATGGTAAAAAAAATTAATCCTTCAACGGCCCTCTTTTGAACCGATAGGAAAAATGACCTTTAAACGACGCGGCATTCTTGTGAACTCAGCAAAAAACCTGTAATTCAATCACTTGATCATTATGACCATCACGCATTTGCCTTTCAGGTAGGTAAAAAAATCATTCCCTGGCCGCAAATGTCTTTTTTCCGTGCACAAACTACATGACTATGTGAAGGAACTAAAAAAAACCATGTACGTTATTTAGACCACTAATATTACCAATTTATTTTATAGTCAGATCGTCAATTCGAGACCCTCGAATTGTATTTAATGTCCTATGACAGATTATTGATTGGAACAGATACAGCATGCTTATTGGAAGGTTGCGAAGATGTCTTATAGTTTTCAAAGAATTGAAATAATTTTCTTACAACCATTAATTATGCGAATATCTGTTAGAATTCTTTCTACCTCCGTATTGATTCATAATTGATTTCCATCAATTAAAACGGGATGCAATTGAGAACGAGAAAATGACATTCACTTCATAATCCTCCCAAACAATGTGAGTTTATCACCGGAAAGGGCGTGGCAGTATATCATCCAACTTACCATAATGCAATGCCTTCGATGATTGCTTAATTATTGTCACCCCTATCGAATATATATTGCATTTCGATCTCCGTCAACAGCCATGAAAGAAGTTGGAAATAAAAAAAGAGCGATCGGACGTGATGAATTTCCCTTATTAGAGAGGATTTTAATGCGTGAAGATGGCCGTGATGGAATTTCGATCCCTTAAAATGGGGGGAATTATGGGCGGAGGTAGGACTAGGTATGCGGCGCGCGGGAGAGTCATGAGGGCGAAGGACGAAGCCGTTGATTACGAACAGGAAGGGAGGGATAGGGGAAGGATGAGGGTGGTTTAGGAGTAGGCGATTAAGGGGATGGGGGAGGGTTGGTGGCGGTGATAAAAGGTGGAATTTGAAGCTTTAATTTCGAGCTCGGGAATTAAAACAAGTAAGCGCGCGGCCCAATGCCATGAAAGTCGACAGATTTACGGGGAAAACACATGTAAAGACGCAGAATGGTAATTGCAAAGCTTAAGCCCTCGCTGGATGTTTTAACTCTCATATGCATGCATGTTCACATTTCTTTTCATCGACCGTCTCGTTATAATTAATTGTGCATTTGTTCCGAGGTGGAGGCAGGGAGGTGAAAAATCTAGCATTTGAGCGTGACACGGGGTATCTGCTGATTACTATTTCTTTCATGTTGCAGAATATAAATGAAGTAACTTAATTTTTCAAGGCTGCTAAAGGAAGGGAAAAAAGAAAATCATGATTGTTTAAATGTTTTGGAGAATGGAGGCGCACGTATAATATGAGGACTAACATGGCGGAAGAGGTTTCATCATCTGAGAATGTCATATAGAAATGTAATTGGCGTCCGTATTTCATTTTGGTAGTTGCTCCACCAGCATACACAATGGTCCCTTTTCACTTTTTTACATTCCCTTCATGAGTAACGTTAACGTAAGTTTCTCATGTGACTGACCCTCTTTTAATATGATATTTATGTATAGTTACAATTATTTCGAATAAGTATGAATGGGAATGAAACGTTTCATTCAATTCGGCATTCTGTTAAATCTCTGATCTCGATTATACCATGAATTATACCATGCATTCGTATACATTAAAAAGTTAGAATTTTATGTGAAATCTATATGTTGTTTGTATGGCATTGATATGAGATAGGTACATGTTTTGATGGATAGAAAGGCAAAAATATTGAATAAGAAATTGGGTGACTTTTCTCGTTAGTATTAAAAAGAAGCATGAGTCGTTTAAACTGACGGTCAGTTGAAAAAAAACGATTCCCATTACCTAGTCACAATTAAGTAGGTTGGCTCTCCTTGTTGAAGGTGGGTACTAGGTATATGTTTTCCATTCTCTTATAGTAACACGCGAAATAATATTATCTCCTTCAAAAATATGCTTTTTAGGGAATTAAACTATAACTAAATGTGTTTAGCCAATACAAAAACCTCTGTACGGAACAGGGTTACAGAAGAGCAAACTGTTTCACATTTATTTTATCTAGACATGTACAAGTACGAGCTTTTATACCCCCGATGATTACTTACGCCATTTAATGACAATGGAGAAATAAACCACCGCCCCACGAGCAGCCATGACGACCCCAAGTAGCCTTGTGCAATTTGAAGGAGGCACCCCTCCCTTCGACAACAAAAGGCTGTCGAGGTGGCCGTAAGAAGTGGAGCGATATAAAGAAGGATGGCGGAAAGTAAAAGAGGATAAAAAAATGAGGCAGTAGGAAAAGGGAATTAGGAGTAGTCTGAGAGGAGGCGCATGAATGCAAAGCGGGATGGAGAAGGAGGAATGGCTCGGGGATTGGGGTGTGGGGAATGGGGGAAGGAGGCGGGAGGGTGAGGTCAAAGGGCGAGGGAGTCGGGAGGGAAAGGGAGGACTCTGGGGTGTCGGGCGGAGGGAAAGGAGGTAGGTAGCTGATGACGTGAGGTCGGGAGAGAAGGGTAAGGATGGGACGGATATTATGACTCGGTGGGGGAACGTGAAGGTGGGTATGGTAGATGTAGGGAGGGGAGAGTGGGGTTGAGAGGGGGTTGGATAGGAAGGAGGAGAAAGGAGTCGTATTAATGAGGCGGGCGGGTGGAGGGAGAGTAAGATAGTGGTGAAGGGGTGCAGGAGAGGGGATCGGGTGAGGGGGAGTGGGGGTGTAAGAGGTTGGAATGTTAGGACCAGAGGGTGCGTGGGAAGAACCAGCCTCTCTCCTTCTCCCTGCCCCTCCCCTCTTCCCCTTCAAACCCCCGCCGTCGAGGAAAGAAAAAAATAATTTGGGTGAATATAAAAGGAATGCCTGTGAAGTACTTGAATTAAGGGCGGAGAGCCTGAGGACGGAGAGGAGGGAGTGGCGGAGGCTAAAGAAGGAAGCCGGAGGAAAGGAGAGGGAAAGAGAGAGGGAGACAATATGGATCCAGGATCTTTTATATTTTCTCATATCTCCCAATCCCCAAAAAGTCCTCCTCTCCTTAATCATTTCTTTACCCCGTTGTTATTTTCGGTCGACTATCTCTCCTTTCGCACCGTCGTCTCCGTTCTTTGCCGTGCGATCGCGTCTGATCTTCACGGGACCGGAGGTAATGTTTAAATGATTGGCCTTCGTTCCATTCACAAAATTGAATTTTCTTGCTCCTAACCTATAGGTGGAAAAATAATTCGGTACTTTAGAGAATCTTTGCACTCTATTTCAAGTATTTATATGACATATTTTCATTATATTCTAATATAAATGCGTAAAGCGTATCTGAGGAGGATAAAATGTATGTTTAATGTTCATTTATTCGATATAATTGTCATTTTATGGAATTTTACTTAATACAACGTACATTTTTCTATTTACATACAATGGTAGCTGTTTAGTGTCTCCTTGAAGTAGCTAAATAACTCTAGAAATTTTAGTCGGGAATGGTTCCATTAAAATTATTTTTTCATGTCTCTCTAATCTTCATTGTCATCAGTTTCGTAAAGGAAGAACAATACATCTATGTAATTCCTGTTGTATTTTTCATTTTCCCTATAATGAACATTTGGCAGACGCAAATAGCGTAACTGTGCTGGTCTCATTTCTTCCATATCAACAACTTCCTCGAAATAGACGTAGGTATATTTTTGACCAAGATGTACTACAATTATTCTCCTCTTCTACCTGAGTGTGGGTTATTTCCATATTTTTGGAAGAAATATCCTCGAGAAATCCAAAATCTCCCTAGTTCCGAGATCTGCTGTGCCGCGTCGTACCGGAGACATTGATGTCAATGTAATAATAGGAAAATTATAGGTCTTCACCTCACGATTTTCACGTTAACCATGAAAGTGTTGGCTCTCTAAGCGCTGCATGGATTCGAAAATGGAGATTTGTTTTATTCCTTTCATGAGGAATTCATAAAGTTCACATTTTACGTGTGCAGGCAGAGAGTAAACTTGGGGAAAAAAAGCTCGGAAGCACTAGGTCAGCCCCACCTATACTGAGTGCTCCGGGCCCATCGAGTTTATTTTGCACCCTAGTGTGTGAGCGTGGTAGTCGGCGTGTCCTGGGTTTCGAGGAGATCACGTGACTAAACAAGGTAAAAAGAAAGAGATTTAGCTGCTCTTATAGCGTGACCATAACTTCCCTCTTTCACCCTCCTCTTCACTCCTCCCACCCGGCTTCCTACCTATCTAATTCATCGACATTCTCCATCCAAAAACCCAAACCAAGCCCCCCCTCATGCCCTGCCCTTCTCCCGTACCCACTCGGTTGGACGGGAATCAATCCCCCAATCCACCATCCCCCCTTCCACTTCCCATCCCAACGTGCTCTCATACCCACCCCTTCCTCCCCGCCCAGCCCCCACCAATCCCCTCGGCTTGAAAACCCAATAACTCAGCCCCTTCTTATCCCTTTCCCGCACCCGCCTACATGCACAATGAGGCCTGCAAGAGACCGCAATGATGTGTGGTGGGGGTGTGTTTGGACGCCAACCAAGTAATGGCGATTATGCAATTTGAAAGGAAATGATAATATTCAGGAAAAAAGAAAACAGAGAGAAGACGGAGGACCCGTCAGTGACGCCGCAAAATATTAAGATTTTACGTCCGGCTTACGGACGAAGTTTAACTCTGGATTGTGACTCAACAGTAATGAATGAACGCTGGTCAGACTAGTAATTTTGTATTATATACCTTTCGGTTAGAATGTTATACTCCTGGCTTAATTTTTATATTAGATATGTTAATGATATGCTGCCCTAAAAAAGTAAATACAATTCAAGATCATACGCTGCATGAACTTGCGAATGACTTCCGTGGCGGTGGCATATAAGCTCCATCGTCTCAGGTAATGGTTAGCAAATACAAATGCCTAACAACACAATTCGCATCCTATCATTTCACAGCAGTCCCTACTCCTCTCAATCCGGCCCGAATGGTTGTCGAGTACGCGACAAACAGGTTTCCCGTTAGTCTCGATTTACACCACCCTCTGCTCGATCCATTTTGTTTTCGTCCATTGGTTTAGCGGGGTGAGAAAGGCCATTTGTAACTCTGTACACAGCAGCGTGGTAGGAAGTTTTTTGTAACTATTCCTTAGTCTCCAATCTTCCGGCGGCGAGTGGCGACGCCCATGAATGTTGCCAACGCTGCCTTCATCGAGCCATTTCGAAGGTGGAATTGACCGCTCGCGGTAGCGGCCGTTCTGCCCCTGCTAGCTCTCCCAATCCCCCGTCCATTTCTCAATCACCCAATCACTCCGCCCCTCTCCCCCTGCTAATCCCGTTCGGTTCACGCACCCCCGTCACCCTTCCTGCCGCCCTCCCCCAAACGACGCGCCTCCATCTGCGGCCTACCGACTTCCATCGCCCCTCCCTACCCCCCACTCCTCTCCTCACGAAAATAGAGTAGGAATGGGCTATTTTAAGAAACGCATCGTTGTATTATATTTCGATGCATTGAAGCAATACCTGTTCACCAGAAACTTCTGCTAAAGATGCAGAAATTAATGGTGGGATATCGATTAATTTGTTGATGGGCAATAATCATTTTAATGCATACTGAATATATCACGGGAGTCGTGAAACTTGTGGCTATCATAGTTAATTAGTTAGGAATAGTTTCTGGTTTTCTAAGAAAGTTGATACTTAAATTAAATGGATGAGTATTTCCGGGAATTCAGAATAATGGTTGATAAACTACAAAGCATTAGGCATATTTAGAAATGGTTGAATGACGGTTAATTCTTAGATGGATTGTATTCGTGTATCATGCACGGAAGAAAGTAATTCGTGGTCGTCCTTTGATGGCAAAACCTAATTTCATTTAAGTGATGGTGCTAACTATCTAACTATGATTAGTGAATTCTAAGCCTTTTCTGATATTCAATGATTTATTTTAGATTTTTGGTATATTTCTAGTAGTACAGAACTTTACCGCTGTTCATAAAATGTTAGATTTACGACTACAATTTTGACAGCTACTCGAGCTATCGTCTGGATAAGAACCAAGAACTCTCCAGATAGCTTCCAGGTATTTTACCGATCCGAATGATCTGAAAACAGAGAACGTACTATTCTAAGCCGAGATAATAATGAAAAACTGATGAAAGATATATGGAAAGAGTTAATCACATAATTTAAAGAACAGGCAGCAGCATATAAAAGCAATGTAAATTACGATACCTGGGTCCTGGATATCATTAATTTGGTTTTCAATTCTCCGTGCAAAGACATCGAACACATAATTTGGCATTTTGAGGTGTATTGCATACCTTTGCCTTTCACAACAGCCCCATAATGTACCCCTTATCCTGCTATAAAATCCTCTTCCCCGTGTTATAGTTCCTGAATACCTATCCCACACTGCTCCCATCAGTCAGCAGCTACTCCCAGCGTCGTAGAATCACCCCACCCCCCGTTCTCCCATCTTTAACTTATTCCCACTTTTCACCATACCTCTATACCAACTTGTCATTCGAGCTAGGGCTAAGGTACAATAAAAGTAGCCAGAAATTAATATTTCATGTATTTGACACGGACTATCTGTCTCTCATATGTGTGTGTGTATGTGTGTGTATATATATATATATATATATATATATATA
>LYUA01000010.1:596872-609223 GCA_002093875.1 Calopteryx splendens
TATATATATATATATATATATATATATATATATATATATATATTGTTTGTGTAAGCTTGTGTGTAACACAGTCCCACCCATCCGTTTCCGGTCGTCGTAAGGGGATGCTGAAAGACGTCCCCGACGTTCACCTTCAAGACCCCTTGGGTCCCCAACGTGGTGATCTCGGTTTAGAGATCTCTTACCTATACTTGCACCCCCAAGGGACTCGCTCGTTCTACCGCCTGTTCGATTAAGAATTCACGACTGGACGGTGAGGCGTGCCGCCCTGGGGACCGGTGAGGCCTGACAGTGCGTAGGTACATATTCGCGGTCGACGGCAGTTTGGACAGATATTTCGCAGGAACGTGTAATTGGTGGGGAATCTAGGAAAAAAAATCTATCAGGTCCAAAATCCTTCCACTGTAATGAAGAATCAATGACCCCAAGCTGGTTGTTTATTCTCTTGGAGTCCAAGTTGACTCCGTTTATTTGACTACGCACTTCCACATTTCTCTCCTAAGACTTGCACATAGGAATATGTCCATTTTTTAAAACTTTAATTGTCATGTATTCATTAGGGCTACTGGAAATGATCTCATTTTTGAATTACTTAATAGATATAAAGAAGCAGTAACCACTTTGGAATTTACATATTCTCTATATTAATAGTACCTAAGTAGATAATTAAGACGGTAAAGCATGCGACTCGAGTATTTACAGCTATAAACTCCTAGTTCACCTGCGATTATACACTCATTCAATCCGAAATTATATTAAGCAATCGATTTTGATTTTAGGAAATACTCATTGTAAATATGCAGTTCTTTATATATAAATCTTTTGGAGTCTCGAATTATGTCCTCCAAAACTTCAAATGTTCCTCTGATTTGGTAACTTGGAAAATATCATTCACCTCTTTTCAAATCATAGTTACCAACACGTTCTCATCAATTAATTTTCCATTATCGTATTACATAGACTTTTTTCCCTCTAAAATGTATTGTGACGTTCTTTTCAAGCAATTATATTCATGATTGTTGTTATTATTTTTTCAGCTCAACATTAAAAAAAACAGTCTACCCACGAAAGTATTTAAGCAACTGCGAAACGAAAATATGCCCTTCAAATGAAAGACCTTTGCAATGAAGCGTTAAAATATTAAATTATATATAGCCTATATTGAAAAAAGATACATATCATTTAAATTGCAATGAGGTACTGCATATAGTCCTAACAATTATTATTGCTTTCTATGCCTTCCCTGATATGTAATGATTTATTTTAGATTATTGGGATATTTATTCTGTCACGCGAAAGATTTTTTTTAAATTATGTGGAGTAAAAATGTTCACCATTTTATAGATAAGAGAAATTACATTCCTCCTGGTTTATTTATTCAACAGTATAGAGATTTCGTGAATAATACTCATGGTTTCTTTACATAATCCCGTATTCACGCTGTCCTTAAAAGAAAGCAGCTCGGATTAAGGTTCTTTAGTTTTATCGCACCCATAAAACTGGTGGTAATGCTGAATATATTCCATGCTCGGAGATTATTTGTGTGCTCTCAATCAGCTAGTAATATATATTACCTTTTCCACCAAGTAGTCGATAAATCTATAGAAATTGTTGAGAGAACACCATTCACCAACTAGAAAATTGTTGGTTGATAGCGCATAATGTCCCCAAAACATAATAAAAAAGTGATTTTTCGAAAAATAAAGTTTTAGGTTGGGGTTCTTGGGAGTTTCCACAGCTATTTTCTTTGAATAATCATTGGCTAAGCATTTTCGTAATTCCTTAGATTTACCACTCACTGGGGCCAGAATAAAGCCATGGCATGACCTATAAGCCGAAATTAGTATTTGTAATCAATGCAAGGTGTTGTTGTAAGTAGTACCTCTATCGCGAGAGCTCTCCGACCTGTGAAGATTAGGAGGAGATTTATCAATGTAAAAGATTTCCGATGTAGTCCAGATGCAATTTCCCTTGTCGAATAACGGCCACCACCTTTACTTTTATGGGATACCGAACAGTATTTTGACCCAAAATGTGGAGGGCCATCCATTTCTTACTTTATCTCGCGTTCTCATTGCCCTTTCCCTTTCAGTATCCCCTTTTAATCCCATTCCCCATCTTCTCCCTAACCCTCCACACCTCACTCTAACCTTGCTACCCTTTTCCCAGACCTCTATTTCATTCCCTCCCGGAATATCTTCCTGTTTCTGCCTCTTTCCAAAAACTCGCGCCTCCATTAACGGCGCTGCCTGGATAGACCCCCTCGCCCCCCTCCTGCTCGCCCACGAGGCCTGGAAAAAGACCTCTTAACCCTTATCTTTCGTCCTTATCCCGGTGACCTCTTTCCACTTGGCCCTCCCCCCTCCTCTCCCTCCGCCTCTGCTAACCTCCATGTTTCTCCCTCTTTCTCTGCCTCCGCCATGCATGCCCTCTCCACAAATAAATCCCGAATCCTTTTATATAGCGCCCGTGGAAATTTCAACCGAATCGAGAGGTACAAAACAGTGGTGGTAGTGTGTTTTGGGGTGGAGAAAAAGGAGGCGGTAGTGCGAGTGAAGTAACTGTACGTGAAAGCATGTTGAGCTCTTGGAATTAGCGCTATTTTGATGTGTTTTATTTTTAGTTTATTTTTGCTATGGCGACGTGCAAATGGGAACCGAATGGAAATTCGCGGCGGTGAGATCGCATTCTGTAGGGGCGATGAAATTGGGTGCCAAAAGGTCTTCAAGCGAGGGAGCAAATTGAATTCATGACTTCGGGAAAGGGTATGGATAGGAAATACTTTGCGAGCTCGTACAGTCTCGGAGATGAAATAATTTCAATGAACTCTTTGCATTGCAAACCCACTGGAATCGTCCTCGGTTATATGCATATATTTAAAAAAATTATAATGAACATTTCGTAGGTCTCTTATGGATGTGTATTCACGAGACGACCGTGACAACTATTTTTGGCGAAATGTAATCAGTAGGTAATTCCACGTGAGTCTTGATGTCAGCGGCAGAGGCAATGCCAAGTAAGAAAGAAGGTTTCTTAATGAATGGCGTTGTGATATTGAAGCAGGTTGTGATAAAATGATTTTTTTTATCCCATTTTTGTTCTTTATTTATTTTCAAGTTCTATTGATAAAAACCCTAAATATTTAAATCCTTCTGGTGTTTAACTTCAAAATACATTATTGTGAGATGGATGGAAAAACGAGCCATGCTCAGAATGCCATAAAATATTATATTATTCTAATATTTATTTGATTTATATCTACATTCCAGAGTAAAAATGTTTATTAGATTTGTGGTTCGAATTATTGGTTCTCCCTCAAGCTCTAAATCTAAACATTTGAAATTTTTAACCTGCGCTTGTTTAGTATAGGCAAATCATTCCTTTAAATTTCCGTCTTTTCATCGCCAGCTTAGTGTAAGTATAATACTTTACGATATGTTATTTTTTAACATAACCACTGCTTAGTAATTCAGCAACTTATTCGCTAAAACATTTCTTGTCTTAATGTGGTTTGTCAGTCTCTTAATTCCCCAACAGCTTCTCCGTTCTCTTTTAGGTATTTGTTCCTCGTAATTCTTCTCTGGCCTTCGTACGTTGTCCTTTCCTTCCGTGACCGACCATCACCTAACTATTGTATCATGTGATGGGTCCAACCCGTTTTCCGTTTCCGATAGTTTTTGCCGTTGGTCTTTCTCGTTCTCTACCCTTATAAAGTCTCATTTACGAGAGCTGTTCAATAAGGAATGAACGTTTTTTTTTAACATACCTACCTTTAATTATCCCCGAAATTTTGTTGGTTCTTCTACAAGTGGTCTCCGTTGGATGCAATGCACTGGTCCCACCTTTTTTCCAGTCTTTTAAGGCATGGTGGATCCAATTCATCGATAGACCTCCAAACCCACTTCATCAGTCTTCACCACTAATTCTGAATATTAAAAACTCTTTCCACGAAGTTGTTTCTTCACATAGGTGAACAGAATAAAGTCACATGGAGCTACGTCTCAACTATAGTCATCCTGTAACAACAACTTCAACTGTGGAAAAATCTCCATGCGAAGATAGCCTTCCCATGTAGAATTATATTTACCTTAACGGCCCTTATCCCATTTCCGATGCACCTACTTTGCACTCAGTATTACGAGATTTTACTGAGCGATAAGGAAAGGATCGGGACACCGGATTTAAACCTTATGTCGCTAGACACCAAGGGGTAAACAAGGGCGGAGGTATTATTTTCGCGGTGCTGTACGTTTTTTTCTTTTTTTGCCCCCGAGCGCCTCCCTATTTAAACGCACGAGCCGTGCGTGCGATTCCCTTAGCGGCGCCGCGTTCGGAGGCGGGTAGGAGACGACACGTGTGGGCGAGAGTGTTCAGCAAGTGCAGGGGCGAAGTTTGAGCGAGGCGAAGGTGGGAGGGGAGGGATAGAAGGAGGTGGGAGGCGGAGACGAGGCCCCCGGAGGGCATCGCCTTGCCAACTTGTGAGTCACGTGTAGTCAGCGCGGATAGAGTTAGGCCTCCTCGACTCGGAATCGCGGTGGTAAACATTCGAGTCCGGGGGAGTGAGGGTCCTCGGCACAACGCTCCTCGGTCCAATGCTTCTCCGCCGCTCCTCCCTCGATCCTTCCCCTCGCTCTCATCAAACACACACCCCCATCTCCCTCGGTCGTTTTCGACTTTTTACGATGGCCTACCCCGTTTGGTCATTACTGAAAGTCCTTCCAACTGCTTGACTGACGGAAATAGATCTGTCCCTTTATGCTCATGTGTGAAGCACACTCCCGAACGCATTTTAAATATTAGATGAGAGCCACAAGATCCCCGGGGTAAAAATTACGTTTTTTTTGTTTTTAAAACGCGTTGCACCTTAAAAGTGGATTTTTTTCGGCCCGAGTGAATCCTCTTCAGTCGCTATCCGAGATTCAATACAATTGGTAGATAGGTATATTTCATCCTTCATGTTAGTGTTCCATAAGATAGTATTCCTTCTAGGTTTTAATGGAAGTTTACCAATGTTTGAGTGTTTGATGGCATGGTACTGAAATAGACATTAGTAACACACACACACCTGTAATCAATGCTCTCTTCCGTTTCATCGAGTTGTAATTAAATGAATGCAATGTGTGAAGCTGATAATAAAATATGCTGTTTAATTTTTGCCCTAGACGGCAGCATCGATGAATCTTTCGTTTTGTCAACTTTGTAGTGCTTTTGATTTAATTTTCATTTTTTAGCAATAAAAATCTTCCCAAAGTCTCTTTGAGAAGGGAATAATCTTACTCCGATTGAAAAAGATTCCTGTATAGAAAATCCGCTATGTCAGAATATATGTTACTATCTTTCAAGCCCACAATTTCATGGTTGGTTTTCTATGATCCCACTTGCCACCTTGAATATATTTCAACTGCATCCCATTAACGGCCGCCGACAGTACATTTTTCGAATCGCTCCGTGTTGAGGTTTATCAGGTAAAGCCTACTTTGGAGGTAACTCTGCCGAATTTGTGCAGGGCGGAGGGAGTTGTGTCCTTGGCTATGGCGCTGCAATCCTCGTCTCACTCCCTCCCCTTAAAGAGCTCCCACCCACACACAGCTTATTCCCTGTTCCGCGTCCACCTTTCCCTCGCGGCCTCCTCCCCGCCCCCTTGTACCGCTGGCAACGTTTTGGCAAAGCTGTTAAGTGGTCTAGCCCACGCGCCCGCATCCTTGCGCTGCAGCTCTCGTCCCCGTTTTGTCTCTCTCCATAGGTAGGCAGACCATAGCAACGGGGTGTCCATTTTTGCGCGCCAGCCTTTCACCATCATTCTCCTCAGCGTACCCAAATCTTGTCTTTTCTTTTCTATCCATCCCTTCTCCCTCTTCCTCTCTTTATACTTTCTCCGTCCCTCGTTTATATTCTTCGTTTGCCGTCCATTTTTGAATCTGCTCTAAATCCGGTGATATTTGCTTGTCTCGAAACCGATGAATCGTTCTTCCGTTCATTATGTATGCTTTCCATTTTTCTCTACTAATGTTTCAGTGGGCTAAAATGTAGATACACGTGTAACTCCTGCGTCGGAGTATGTTTGGACGTTAAAAACTGGAAGAAAATGTATTCCACCGCGATATGCAACCTAATGCTTATACGTTTAAAATGAACCCGGCGACTGATAATGCACTTGACAGCTCACTATATTACACAAATTGCTGTAATTTTGTGCTACAGAGGGTTTAGGATACCAGTCATCGAATAAAAAGAGGGGAAAAAAAGTCAGAATAACCATTTTGCAAGTGATAAGTTTTAATTCTGTTACTATTTCTTTCGTCCTATGTTAGTGGTTCCTTGAATATTTTTTCTGGGAGTTTTTTCTCCGATTTTTTCCAGAAGTAAGTACTGTTTGTTCTGCAGAGTGATGTTACAATTGGGCCCTCTATTTTGCAACTAAACTAGTACAAAGAGGATATTTCCAGTAGGCAAGTCAATTCGTGCGTTGTCTTCGTAATTAAAGAGGCCCTTCCAAATTTTTGGGTAATTATTAGAATCATTTTGATCTCTATCAATTGTTCTTCATGAAGCAGGGAGCTCTTCTCTGTCACTTTTTTTTCAAATTTTGAATTAATTGAATCGTTGAGATCATCCATCCCAATGCTGGAAACAACTTCGATATGAGATGAAATTGTAGTGAATATTTTTCCTTCTCCTTGTCATCGATGTACACACCTTGTCTCTTGACAATTCCTGTTATATTTAAGGCTGCTCTTTTATTTCTCTGCAGAAATGGCTCATCCATGTTAAGTCCCAAGAGATCTAGATTTAAAAACCAATAATGTTACAGTTACTAAAGCTCTGGAGGAAGTAATTATTAATTTCAAAATTACAATTAAATTTCCACAATAACCTATCTCTATACAGGATCACATGCACTTCATTTAATATATATATCATTATGGCTGTTTTTTTGAGCTCTTGTTTTTATTTCAAGCGATTTAGGCAAATGAAGTACATGGAAGGTTTTAAGCCGGAAATGCAGCATTCCTATTTTGGGTAACGACCTATTACATTCTCTTTCCAAAAATTATTTTAGCACTGATTATTCAAAGCTATTGAGGGTAACTATAGAGAGGCATATCAAATTCGAGCAAGCTCATGATGCCTATAACAGAGTAGAATATAAAATGCGTGAAACATCGTTGCCCTTATCAATAGTGCCCCTATATTTTAGCATTTCTCTTTTTAGTATGGATATTTACATCACCTCACAACCCGATTTATCCGGTTAAATCGGTGGGAATGGTTACCACACCTGTGCACCGTGATTAACCTGAAGGTTGCCGTTTTAATAGAGCTACTGACATGGCTTTTGCGTCATGAGTCTTCCTTATCCGGAATAAGGCGTTGCACAACCTTAGCCTTTGGAGCACCTTGAAAACGTAGTTACTTCCATTAATACGTTCCAATGCTCTCGCAGATGCCCCCGCTTCCACATTTTCCTGCAATCTTATGCTAATAAATCTAACAAACAGTTTCAAAAATCTTTACTAGGTGGGATTTCTCCACCTTGAGTTTCAGTGGACGAAAAACATTGCAATTCTACATTCGCAGATTATTTCACGACCATGGTTTCACTGTCTAGTTTCTCACGAGTAGCCTAGGTCAGGATGAGTCACAACAGCTTGTTTCCTCTTTCTCTCTCCCTTCCCTTTTCGCACCCTTGCCCACGAAATGTCCTTTGTATATAGTGCTTACAACCGTTTGCATTTTCAGTTGATCATGCTTCAGGGTAGTTAAATCGGCAAATGATCGAGAAAGAACTTCTGAATGTGGAATTGCAGTGTTATTTTTTCGTCCTCTGAGATTCTCAATCTCAAGCTTATCATTTCCTTATTATCTCCCTTTTCTTGCTAATCTGTATTGACGGAGTTTTCAGGAACCCACTTATCTTAGCCCCATTTGGAAATTTCTCCATACATTGCGAACGGTATTACTCTTGACATTGTGACGTGTGTATTTGATCGTCGTGGTGCACCGTTTCACTCGGAGGGGAAATTTTTTCAAGCCATACTGGGGCCTTCACTGGGCGCAGCCGTATACCTATGCGTGCATCTTAGATGGTCGCCAAATTTTCGAACGCACCTGCCCTCGGAAGCGCGAAAACGAAGTGAGTATCCCCTCCCTCGTCCTCTTTTGCAAAACGCACGCAGAACGCAGAGAGGGTTATTGTCATATTGCTTGGAGGTGAGCCACCGTTCCGCGACTTCGGCGCCAACTGGAAATACTGCCGGGGAATAAAATAGGGGGAAGAAACAGGAAACTAGAGCGACCCAAAGGTTGCGCAAATCTCGGATTTCCCTCATACCAACATTGCTTGAAAATAAAACCTAGAACAGCGGAAGATGGTAACAATTCAATCGTCGTTTCGTCTATAATTTTTAACCCACTCTTTCTGTACGGCTGTTAGAATTTCGAAAAACTTAGGAACTATATGATCTTTATGTACCAGAAACTGATTATTATTATATAAACGATTACATACATAGAAGTAATCATCAGCCATCAATCCTACAATTGGCAAAATTGAATGCTGAATTTGATCAAGATATCCAATAGCCTCTTCAAATCCATTTATTTCTTCAATGAATCCTCATTCGTTATTTATTTCAGAAGTTTTATTTTCGATCTTAATTTGCTGGCCATTAATTTCCCATCGCTTTTACGCAATGAAAAATATGCACTGTATACCTCCGAAAGTTACTAATTCAGACTGTAACTGTAAAGAGAACTGTAACAAAGAATATGCAAAAAATGAAGCACCTCTTCTTATTTTAAGTCGACGCAGCAAGCTTCTTTCTTCAGTTACTTACTCTTGGCAGTACTACTTCCTTAGTCACACGATACGCTAATTCAAAATTATCCTGCACCGTCATCAACTCGTTTATAACCTCCACTTGTATGAAACAATTATTTGGGAGCACCAACTCGTTGCTGGCGTCATTGAAAACAAATATTGGATATGTTAATAACATTTATTTCTTCCAATAATATTTTAATTAATAATTAATAGCTATTATACTGCTCTCTTGAATTAAAAAACTTGGGTATCCCTACTGATGGAATTGTTTCGGTCCAATCATGAGATCATAAGGGAGAGGGGGGAAGAAATTGTGTTTCCGCGAATAAGGTGTGCGCCATTAAGGTGGAATTTGAATGGGATGTGAGTAATATAATCATGTAATATTTCCATCTTCATTGCTTGAGGCACTGCAAAGAAAAATTAACTTAGGCACTTGGAGATCGATTTCTGGTAGATTTTCGCGTGAACTGGTTTCATTTGGACTTTGGTAGAGGGAGAAGCGGAGTGGAGCCGACTCGAACTGGCGGAAGTCCCCTGCCCGCATTGACTCATCAAAGTCGATTAATCATTCCTTTCCGGCGACCACGCCTTTGCCATCCCATCCCTCTCACTTCCACCATTCATGTCCCCCTGCAAGTTCTCTCTCCCGTGCATTCCTCGCTCCCATTGCTCCCTTTTGCATGTCTGAATGTGTATTCGGAAACGCATTGCACACTGTGACATTTTCACGTCATGGGGTGTCACTGTATGCATCAGGCGTCGTGTGGATTCCTTACCTCCATTTCCATATTGCCTCTCGCATCCTTTTGTCTCTCTGAAGGGTTGGCATTCTTGGCCAAAATTCTCATGTTTGCAGAATGCCTATTGACGAAAATGTAATGTGGAAGTCACATCGGAGCCGTAGCCGCTTTCCTCTCATGAACTCGGGTGGAGGTGGCATAAAGAACCGAAGCAGCCGCGTACCAATCGACGAATGGGTGTGAGGAATCCGTAGTGTCTCCTCCCTTCACCCCCTATTAAAGCCAAATCCTGCGTAAATGCCCGTCGAATAATTGATCGAAAATAATATAAAACGCGCCTCAGTTGCCATGGAGTAATCGAAATGATCGATAAATGAGTTTAGGTACTGTGTTCTACCGGTTTTCTTTCTGAAAATTGAGCTTTATTGTTTCTTAGAATTCTTTCTACAATATTCCCACTTTCTTAATCTTCCTCCACAATGATTTTTACACTAGCACATTATTTAGTTTTCCTAGTTTTGTAATCAGGGCTGAAGTTTTTTAGGTTAGATTTTCCGGTAAGACTTAGTAGTATTTCTCCCGTAATTGGTAGTTTAATATCATTATAAAGAGTATTACTTTCGTCTTAAAAGGGTTTTTTGAATTTTCATTTTTTCTATTATAAATGTATATAATATAGGTCGTACTACGTCTTCAGGTATGTTTCAAACCGATTTTTATATTAATAGCTTTCTTTTGTTCCTCCACGGCCAAGAGTATCATCTACCCTCATTTCTCATTCCCTTATTATTCAGTTAACGCAAGTATGAAAGCCAATCCGCCCGAAGCCCTTGCCAGACAGTTTACCGACTGATTACTACTTGAAAAAAGATTTTTGTGAACAATTTGAAACTTCATCCATCTTGTGCTATTTAGATATTTCGGTACTACGAAGAGAAGCGCTCCATTATTTGAAATTTTTTCATGCCATTATGACATCATAATTAGTTAAAATATTTATGAAGCATTTTTTTAATAATTCGACGTCTGCCAAAGAATCTTGTAGGCGGTAAATGCTCCCAGATGGTCCTAATTTAAGAGAAGTGACGAAAAGGCCATGATCCTTGAACCTCTGGCAGTATCCCGCTGGAAAAGGATGATATATCTCAACTCTTGCTCCATTTCTCTCAGCTACATTAATTTAAAACGCTCGTGATTTCCGTATGAGTTTGTTTTTCCTAGATCGTTAAGGTGGTATGAGGACATCGACCTGAGTGAAGAGAATTTATTACCCAGAAACAAGGAATTTGCAACTACATTGCTTTTGTTGCTTGCGAAACATTCTGCTAAGCGTACCCTTGGACGTGGGATTTAAATCCTCCCGTTTCCTTTTGGTAAACACCTGGAGCAATGATGAATAGAAAGTTTTAATTTCAAGGCCACGCTGGACTTTCCGGCTATGGTGGTATGGGAAGTTGCATTAATGCGAGTCGACTCATTCCATTTGCAGCCACAGTATTTTTTGACAAAATTCTCAAAATAGGTTCGGACCAGTGGTAGTTGCCTTAACTTCTTGCACAAGTCGTTGCCTTAACTTCTTGCATCAATATCGATGACCAGGCTATTTTCAGATTAATACAATTATTCGATGGGTGTATTTGAATGCCTATATTTATAGCTTGAATGTAACTTGTATCACCTTATATATGAAGTATATTTAACTGGAATAATTTCTTTTGGGTCTACCCTTTCTGGTGTTTCTATTTCTAAGATGTGCCATTGGTTTCTTTCTTAGCTGATAATTTATTGACTCTAAATTGGCATTCTTCAAAAGATGATGTGCTGATAAAAGAATAAACGCATCACCCCGCACGAACACCCGATCGCCACCTTGACATTTATTAATAGGCATGTCTTCATCCGTAAAAGAGTCAACAGTTTAAGTTTAGTCATGTGCACCATAGTTTCCCTCCACTTCCACTTATCCTCTCATGCCTCACCTACTTGCAATTTCTCCCCCTTCACATCTTTATTTATCCTTGTCCCCCCGCCGCATTACATACACGGTCCCCTCTTACCCCACGATCAATTGATATGTGCTGTCTTTCCGCAATCATTCAGTACCTGAAAAGAAACGATGAAATTCCGCAATGCCGTTTCATTCCCATTGATACGGCGGTCCGACATTTCCTTTTTCTCTCTCCTTTTCCCTATCCTTTTATCTTTTACCCTGTGAATCTTTAGTCCCTCTCATCTATCCCTTTATCTACCCTAATCTTACATTATAAAGCGTCCGTACCCCGGTGACCAACTTATATCTTTAAGTTCAAAAACAAGTGCTCCAGTTCTTCGTTCACCCATCGTCGTTGGATTCCTTGGTGATGGGTCGGGGCCAGTCAGTTAGCATTCCCTTTTGACTCCTACTTTTCCCTCACACCACCCCTATGTTCTCCCTTATTTCACCGTGTAATGCCATAGATAGTTTGCATGAATTATTTAATTCTTTATGGCCCTTCACCTAAGGACCTATTTCGAATAAATAGGGAGGGTTTACCAGGGAAGAGGGAATGAGCCAGAAGGATATACGTAATTCGTTTCGCATGAGAGAAATAATGATTAGACTTAAAAGAAAATAGTTAAAATTATACGGATTATAAGTAGCGCTGGAATGTTTTATAATTTCAAGGTGGTAAAAAAATATTCGATAACCGCTCAAAATCCGTCCGTCAGATTTTATTGTATAAATATCGATTATGTGGTGTGGAAATTTCCGCTATGGAAATAAGTTTAAAATAATAGAAAGCG
>LYUA01000010.1:651007-661105 GCA_002093875.1 Calopteryx splendens
CCGCCTTCACACCCCCCTCCCCTCCCACCTCTCCCCACACTCTTGAGCCGACTCCCCTCTCCCCTCCCCTCGACCCAACCCGTCCGTCCCCTTTCGTTTCCAACCTCCCGTCATTTCCATTCAACGCCTTCGAACCGCTCCCCCCTGCCTTCCCCCTCCGTGTCATCTCCCCTTCCCTTCGCCCCCGCGTACCCTCGCACCCTCCCACGTCTCCTCCGGCCCTCACGCTCCCTCCCCCATCCCTCATCTCGTCAGCCTCCTCCATCCAGAAACCACACACCATTCGCAATGGTTTCTTCCAAAATCTGAAAGTCTGATGAGCGCTCTCCTTTGTTGATTTTTTCCCTTTCGCCTTTCAGTTTCCCGAATTCGTTTATTTTATTATTTTTTCCCTCTCCGCCGTCTCAATTTCGTTTACAGAAGGTCCGCCTCTTCCCCCTTCCCTTCCACACCCCGCCTCCTACTCGCTCCATTCCTCCAGAGGTCCACCGTTTCCCTCCTCGCGCTTCGTTCCTTATCCATCCCTCCCTTTTGAGTTTGCGTTTTGTTTCGAGTTTAATATCGAGCGGCGGATTGGTAGTCCCTCTCTCTTTTCCTCGCTAGCAGAGAGCATAGAAGAAGGGGAAATGGAGAAGGGATTAAAATCACAAGGACTGGTTACATTATAAATTGGAAAGAAATTGATACTTGTTTTATAGTTCAAGAAGGGAATAGTGAAATTGAACGGGCTACACATTCCACATTTAATTTTACCAGCATCACTGTATCAGATTCGCTCGAAGAAGAACCGTGAAGTTTTGGTTATTGTGGCCATTTGAGCTTTTAAATACAGAAACGCTATATTTTTAGAAGTTGTACCTAGTAGCTGCAACCCGGCAATGCGATTCATTGTAAAAGAGAAAATTCAAAGGGGTAATTTCCATAATTCGGCGTTAAATTTGTGGCTGTTCGTTAAATACACATCTTAGTTTTTATGCAATATAACTTTCAAGCTGTGTGCATATCATGTTCTCTTATCTTTCATACACATTAACGTTGAAGTGCAGCGAAGATTTTAAAATTAGGTCACTATTAATAAAATGAAAATAAAAAAAATCGCATGCTATCTTTTTTTCAGAGGAAAGGATGGGTGAATTTGAAAAACTGTGCGTTCGTTTTAACTGTTCTCGTGTTGTATCTTTATAAAGTGTATGGGACTGGAGATAATTATAAAATGCGCAAAAATAGTTGTGGTAACTAGGTAATCAACCAAAGTATAATGTTCCTTGAGTCACAAACGGAAATGTATATTCTGGACTTTCAATTGGAGCTACTTTGATTGACACAAGAGGCGTTTATGATCCCAAGATATTTGTCCATTATATCATGGGATAAGGAAAAAAAATAATATTGAAATAAGTACCTTAAAATATATTTTTAATGTTAAATATTGTCTATACTAGAATAATTTACTATGTAATATTGAAAAAAAGTAAACAAGTAGTTTAATTTTTCCTCTGTCGCGTCAACCTGTGATTTCCTTTTCCCCTGGCTTTTACCTGACTTATATTTTCATCTTGGTTCTTCCCTACTATTAGTATTGAAATATGCATATTTGATTAGCAAATTGTTTTCCTTGGAGGTGGAATCATGACACTTTAACAAGATTTCTAGGAATTTACATAAATGACTATTTTTGGTGGGTGTTTCAATAAATAAAGTCAACCGCCGAGGTTTCTTGGATTTGAGGTTTACTACAGAAAATGATAATATGGTTTGCCTCGCCCTTGAAACGGACAGTGATTCCATTACTATCTGTTCTGAGTTATAGGAAAAAAGAATTTTTATCCTCCTAAAAACTTTCGAATGAACCAATTTGTCATATGTGTAATCATTCGAGCCATAGGTATTTCCATTTAACTTTAATTTACTTAAGACGTATATTACAATAGCATTAGAGGTAGTTGAACTTTTATCTTATCCAACGACTGAGGTCATGGTAACACAAATCTATTAAATAAAAACTTATTACTTGTAAAAACAGTGCATCTTCGCTCGATGATGATATCGAACATGTGGCCTTCGAATTAGCGGTTGAGTACTTAGGCCATCGTATTAACGGAGTATTCAGGTCAAGTACCCACATTTGAATGAACAATGTGTCAAATAGATTTATGAAAATTCCCAATCCATTGTGTCTCTACAACATTATAGAATCGTGGAAAATTTAATTAATTTAATTTAATCACGTTGCATTAACTACGTTTTCTTCTCTATGAATCACCGTGATTCAACTCCCATCTGATCGGCACCAACTTTTAAAACGCCTGTATAGGGGAGAATAAAAACTTTCACAAACATCTATTTGATTCCGTGTGATGCTTCTTTTTATTCCTCAAGATGAAAAATAATAAATGATAGAAAATCAAAATTATTTCTTTTTCCCCCATAAAATAATACGGGTAGCTTTCTCAAATATTTAAATCCATCTGTTTTGTTCGGCTCCATTCGCTCTCTCTCTCTCTCCCCTTCCTCCCTTACATTTTCCTCCACCCCAATATATATACTTGGCCCTTCCTCCCTTTTCCTCGCTCCAGTTGACTCCGTGACGTCGATATCTTTCACCGCTCACACTTTCTCATCTCTCCCTTCCTTCATCTTGGGCAGGGGCGGAAGGGAAGGCGGGAGTAAAAGAAAGAGAGAGAGAGGTTCCATTACATATTCTCGTTCCATTCCACTGGAGTCGTTTTTCATTTCCATCGCCATCCACTCTCTCCGTCCTCCCCCACCCCTCCCCAACGGCATTCTCCTCCTCCCCCGCGAAACCGCCCGCCCTCCCTCCCTCTCTATTAACATTCACGGATTTGTCGTTTTTGCCCCGATTTTTCGGGTTCACTTTTCTTTGTTTTTCGCCCCGCGTCTTTTCCTCCGTGTGCTTCCTTTTTTTTGTATTTCAGAGGCCGATACGGGGCTGACATTCCCTCCCATCTCCAAACCCTTCCCTCAACTCCCGTTCTTACGTCTTCCCTTTTCCTTACTCTTCCCAACCCGCAGCATCCCCTCCTTCCCCGTGCCCTAGACGGTCTTNTCCTTACTCTTCCCAACCCGCAGCATCCTCTCCTTCCCCGTGCCCTAGACGGTCTTAAGCCAACCTCCTCACTCCCCCCCCCCTACCCAACTTTCACATTCCTTGCTCCTTTTTTCCCCAGTCATTACTTACTCGGGGTGTTAGAAACTCCTCTCCCCAAAGCCCTCCCGCTTCTCCCTCCCCATCCTCTCCAGCCCCTTCCGCCACCTCGGCCCCCTTTCCCTCCTGCTCATGTCGCACACCCTTCCCCGTCCGTCCTCCCCGGCCCACAATGCCACTGTCCGCGGTGCGGCGCGTTGGCACTCTCCGATGAGAGATGGATCCATTGTCGAGGGTGGCAGGACATCGCAAGAACACTCACTCCATTTCTTCTTATTCTTTTTCGCAGCAGCAATCGTTATTTTTAGACCGTGTCTCCCGAGCTCTTCGCGCGCGCACAAAAAGAGAGAATGCTCACCGTTTTGTTGGTCGTGTCTCCTCTCGCTTCGCATTCGAATGGACATTTCGGTTGATACACAATATCTCAACGGAACGAGAGAGGGCGGGAGGGAGGGGTCCTCCTATACACCTCCAGCCCTCAATACCCTCGGGTGGAGAGCAAAAGTTTTCGCTCGTATTGTTTTAAATGACATTTCTTATCGCCAAGACGAATTGGTTACTCTCTTCGCTTACGCTAGTGTGATTTACGCTGACGGTTGTCTCTGTCGAACGTATTTCATTGGAAAAGAAGAAATGCGATATCTAGGTGTCAAAAGTTGTTTCTTTATTCCCATATGTAAATGTAATTTTCAGCGTAAAAGGAATTTATTTTTCCACTGCCGTTTCAAATTATTTTAAAGGGCTCGTAAATATTCTGTATATTTGTATACACGCACAAACTGTTTTAACGTTTGGCATGACTAGCTTAGGCTCTCGTTATGAATAAATTGCCACGGATGTTACAAAATTTAGTTAGAAAATAATTTTGGCTTCGTCGAACAGTCACAGTTGGATCTCTAGGTCAGTGTCAAGTATTCACATCTTCAGCTTTTTAATATTTGAATTCGGATGTACTTCGATTATCTGTTATCGCGGTTAAGGCTACATGGTAGAGAATGGAACATACTCACTTATCAGCTCTTAAAAAAAGTGTGTAAATAAATACGCATGAGCTCAAATCTTATCACTATTTTTATTTGTATTTTTCCAACGCTCAAAGCAGCAAATGGAATCTTAGTACTCTGTCTCATACTCAGTTACCCTCCAAATAACCTGTTCAACCTGAGTACCTAGTGGAACTCGCAATGAACTTACATCATTCAGTCGCAAACTGATGGCCATCAAATAACGAATGAGGATATCAACAGCTCTCCAAATTTCCAGTATGAGCTTCTCATTAATACAGCGATTAAATTTGACATCCGACAATGACACATCATTTGATCCGGATTTATGCTGGGGTAATTAAACAGTGAAGCCGGATCTGGCCTCCCCTTTTATTGTAATCTAGTGGGATTAGCTCTTCACTCTGGATTGTTTGTGGTTCAAAGTACCCCGGAGGCTAGGTGGGAATGATCCCCTTGATTACTAAGTAGGTATTTTGCGACACGGACGAAAGGAGCAATAAGAGTTCATTCATCATTACTAATTTCGCCTCCGACCTCCCCTCCGACGAGCTGCCACGGAAGTTGATGTAAAGCCTTTGAAAAACAAACAGGCGATGCCTTCAAGCCACTCATTCAGAACCCCTTTGCCCTCGGGCCCTCCGCGCTCCCAAACTCGCACTGCACCCTTCCCCAGCCCTCCCCAGCCCCCAAACCCCTTCCCTGCTTGCATCGCTCAGCAACTCCTTTCTCCGCACGCATTAATCTCCCAGTGAAGGTGTGCACCGAGCACCCCATCCCAACTATCAATGCCACCAGAGCCACCATGTCTAAGCATGCCCTCTCACTTCCGCTATCCCATTCACTCTCCCTCCAAATAACCGTCTCGCCGCGCTGTGACTCATTCACAGACCTTCGCTATTCGGCGGTCCATAACCTCGTATCTTCCTGTCGTCCCCACCATCTTTCCTCGTACGACTTGAGTCTCTCCCCTCCCTCACACATCCCCGGCCGGCGAGCCTCATGGTTGTTCGCTCGTTTTTTTCCCATGTCATCTGCGTTCTCCTCTGCGTTCATCTCATTTACACGCGCACACCTTTTTCTCGCGTTGGTTCAAGTCCTCGTCCAGAGCGCGCAGCAAGTATAATCCGTCGATTTATCTCCCTATGAGCTCCGCACGCGACTACCGCGGCGTGGGCAAAGGAGAATGGCGCGGGGGCTCAGAAAAAAATTAAACAATTGCATCGCACCAGCGGCAGAGTGAGCGGCAACACATTCCCCACGCTGAAAAAAATGCCAGTTCGGCCTCGCTTTGATGCAGTGGATAGAGCGAGCAAACGGAGTACTTCGTTTATTCTCCCTTCCCCTTTTTTCGGATGCGATGATGACTACTCAGGCATGTTGCAGTCACATTTTGTGCCTAGATGATCGTTCAACCGCTCTCGGCGGAGTTGAAAAACAAGCGACACGTAACAAGGCCGCCGAGTCGGAGTGGTGAATTGAAATAGGCGGTTTGATGCGCAGTCACATGATTCAGTCCAAGAGAATGTCACCAAACGCAAGAAGAATTTGTCTCGTTAGCTCAGGAAAAAACGCGGTCCTTCCTGTATTCATCACTCTTTGTGAACGCATTTATATATACTTTTCGAAAACATGGAGATTGCAAAACCAATGCATATCCTTCTCTGTACCTTTTCTTATCGGTTATGTTTATTTTTCGAGCAAATAATCTTTCATAAACACGGCAGATATACCCGGCTGTTAGGCAGTAGATGATAACGAGTCTTTCCGGTTGTCGCTTCGTGGGTGTAGAATTTATCTTACTCTTTAATTATGGGTGAATGATTGATGAATTCATTCTGAGCTAAGAACTGCGACTAAATTGGCTGTTTCTTGTGTTATTTTGCACAGCCTATGATGTGACTCGCTATCCTTTCAACCACGTGGCTAAAGTTTTATAAAAAATTCCACTTCAATTATCTCCGACTCCCCTGGGGATTCGGAAATAAATTCATTTTCTTCTCCTTCGTTTTGTGGAACGCTCTTCCGTTGCAGGGAAACTTGAGGGGGAAAAAAGCAGACGAGCACCGAGCACTGTTCCGGCGCACGAAGTCACGTGACGGTTCGGGAAGCATCTATATCCCATTCGCTGCCTCTGTATCTCTCATTTCGTGTGCACTACCCACTCGGGATGAGGAAAGGCTGGCAAAAAAACGAGGAATCCATCGCTGGGAATATCAAGTACGCTTTGCGTCGAGCTCCTTTATTCTTTTCTCGCATTTCGGTGCGATTTTGTTTTCTCCCTTTTCCCACTGCGATTCACGACTCAATGAAGAGGGAACTCCTCACATTTTTTCACCGTCACCGGAGGATCACGTATGCTCAGAGTGGTAAGCAGCACCCCATCTAGTTTCCTTTTTTCATTTCCCAGTGTTCCATATCAGAGAACAAATTAATTAATGGAGAAATAATTAACGTTGCCTTTGACCAGTTGAATCTTTCGCATTCATTGTGATTTCATGACATTTATTTGTGCTGAAGAAGATAAATGAACCCAGGGTAGTCATGTCCTTTGGCCACATTGAGATACCCTTTATGTTGATACCTAGTTGGTTAACCAGCTGCTTTAACCTTCAATAAGATGAAACTCTGGAAAAAATGGAATTTGATGCATTTTATCATACTTATTTAAATACTTAATACGCCTCATCATTAACTAATTCATTTAACATGGTAGGAAACATTAATTTATATTCTTATTCAATTATGGAAAAACGATAATAGAATTAGACTTTAGATATATTTTTAAAGGTAGGAACAAAGTAAAGAACTACAGGTTTATAAGCCGATAGAAAATGTCAGACACTCCTATATTTTCCGTAAACCAATTCTAATATTTGGATGACACAGGCCAAGCATTCCATTCTCAAAAGCAATCGCTTATTGATTCCACGAAGTCTGTCCTCGGGTAAACTCGAATTCTGCCATCGCCTTTCCGAGTATAACGAGATTAATTGATCCAATAAAATGGAGCGAACCTTTGATCCCATAGATATAATCAATCTCAGTGAGCGGCAACGTTGCTGGCAATTGTCCAGGAGTTTGTTTTGCTGCTTGGCCGCAGAGACGCTGCCGCACTTGATCTTCCGCCCAGGCCATATCGAGCCATGTTTTCTCGCAATCGCTGTCATGTCCTTGTGAACCCCAACATCCTGCAGCTGCACGGCCTCGCGGTCCAATAGGGGTCATCCTCATTCAACCAAGCCACTCCATCGCTGTTTTCTAACCCCAATTATAATTCAGATCACCATTTCGGCGAATAACCAATCAATCTTCCCCTTCCTGTCTTTGAAACATCCATCGTCAAAGAGCTAGTGATTCATCCCGGACAAAATTTCATGCTTTTCTTTTGAGTGCACGAATAATTCTCTCAGATGAGTAATTATTGTGTTTGTATGGTTGCACAATATTTTTTAGTTATTCAGCTCTCTTTCAATATAGACCTGAAGTATCTCACTCTCGGAAATGTTCCTAAGAGGGCATAAAATCATTCCGAGTGATGTAACCATGATAGAGACTGATAAAGCTATGACAGACCTTCAATATAAAAATAAACGCGATAGAAAGTATGCGTTCACATTCGAATAATGCCTAGATTGTCCTTGTTTGTTTTTGTTGAGAATGTGAAGGGATTCCTGACATTTTTTCTATTCTATTCGGATTCAGAGTCAAATTTTTCATCATCGATAGCACATTCAGATATGATCCATTTTTCTTTCATTCCCCAGCAAAATAAGATTCTTAATTTCCACCCCGCCACCCGCCCCTGTGAACTCCATCTTTCCGTATCACTCACTTCGGAGGCCCTTTCCTCTCCTCCATACCGCATTCTCTTTCATTGGGATCCGCGCGGACCCCGTTCTCATATTTCAAAATCTTCCTGACCGCCCTCAAATTCAGCGCCTAACATTCTTTCATTAGCGTGATAAGGAGGAAAGAGTGGAGCCTTTGTAATGACATGGCGTGCAGCCTGGCGTGGGTTCGGACAGTTTGTGGATGGGATTTCAGAGAGGGACCAGCGAGTTTTTGTGAGACGGAACCGGGATCTCCTCCAGGGGCGATATGGTACAAAACTCCTTCCTCTTCTCCCCTTTTGCCTCCCTGTCCCTCTCAATCTTTTTTTTTTGCTCGGAGATTTTACTTTTATTCATGGTGTACTCACCCCTCCCACTCCTTCCTTTTTCTCCCCACCCTCGGTTTTCCTTCCCCCCCGCCGTTCTTCCGGCTTGAGTCGGGAGTTCTCCGCCTCTCCGCATATTCCGTCCTTCATTAAGGGGTCCCCTCCTCGCTCTAAGAGCACGGGTTGGGTTGGGCCATCGTGTCGTCCTTATGGTTGCATCAGAGGGTGTGAGGTGGAGGGACACACTCCCTTGCTCACCCCTTATCTCCGCCTCATCATTCCCTCCTTTCGCCCCGTCCCTGCCCCTCCTGTTAATGGTACCCCTGGTCAACCCCTCTAATTCGTTACTCCTTTGTCTCCTTTCCTTGCTGTTACGCGTCCTCCCCTAAGAATTTTACACCACTTATATTTGTTAGTTTTTCCTATTCTCGGACATCTTTTATTTGGCGTGAATTTCTCGGTTGTTCCATTTTTTTCTTCCCGGAATAAGAAAAAGAAGGAATGTGTGCGGAATAATGTGAAAATGCTGAGTTCCGGTTTGGAGCGGCTGAGTGCATGCAGCCATAGTGCGCACGAAGATCATACTCCGTAAACGGGCTTCAGCCAATAAAAATGACGTTTTCAGAAATTGTAGAATGAAATTCTAATGAATGGTGTAAACCAAAAATGTTCGTGTAATTATTATAACAATTGGTAATGCAAACAGTGAAATTTGGAGCTGATTTAGGAATATATGTGGGTTTATTTAGGCATAACCAACATTTGGAAGACGAAATTATTCCAAAGATATTTTTAAATCATGAGCTAAAATATATCCTCCATGAAAAATTGGAAATGTATTTTGATTTAAAATATCTAATGAATTTTGATTGTTCTTTCTTTTTCGATTCACCCATGGGAGGGTTTCTGAACGTACTTGAAAGCATACAATTCTGTTAATGTCATTATATTTTTAAACGTTTTATCTTACCAAACTTCATAATTCAAGTATAATGATTTTAATAATTGAAAAAAGATAAAGATATTTTCATATGGGTGTTTATTTCGTATAAGATATCGTTCCTCCTTTAAGTTCCATGCCTCGATAAATCTGTTGCCAACTTTTAAAAAGTTTGCTTTAGTATGTATATTTTCCTGATATTATATCATCTCCTACATATTCAAAGCATTAATCCATATTTTTTCTTTCAGGTAAGTTTGCTGGAAAGTGGAACTGGCTGACAATTTTAATCAAGTGGCAGAACGTGAGTCATTATAATACATATATTTTATTATATATTTTTACTAGCTATCTGTTATTTTAGTAGTTGTAATGCAATCATATCTACGCTTTATGTTTTATCATATGGACATAAATTTGGCTTTTGCTTGATTGTCATTTAAATAATAGTCCTTTTGTTTTTTGGATCCATCCAAAGACTTCGAGGAGGGAATTAGAATCTGGGCCACATTCACAGTGAGATAAACAACAACAGCTGAGAAATGTTTATGGATTCCTTGCTATAAAGCATGGGTGAGAAAAGGGACACATTACTTGAAGACAAATTCAGAATAAATAAGCAAATCCACAGAGCAAACCAATACAAATTGTTTAATATACCTGTGTGTATATGTATATCTTGTAAAAGGTTGAGGTTATTGGTCAAAATATTAATGAATCATGCCATCGTTTCGATTTAATGTTAAATCATCTTCAGGGCTGAATTATAAATTAAAGGAACAATTGTTTTATAAAAACCCTAATAAAACTGTATACAACAAAATACAAC
>LYUA01000010.1:673422-684085 GCA_002093875.1 Calopteryx splendens
CAAACGAGATAACGCTTTCCCCCCGTCTCAAACGAGTGTATTTGATCTAATGCTGAGGTCACATTCGGTGCAAAATGGTCCCAGCGAACAGTTTCGAAATCCCAAAGCAGAGAGAGAGGGAGACGGGGGCGGGCTTATTTAGGCGTTGCATTTGGCTATGTTAACTGTTCGACTGATAAATGTCCTCATTTGTGGAGCGGGTTTGTGATGTAAATTTTGCCATCCGAGGAAGGAAGCCGCGAACAGAAAGCTGTATACGGGGGTAATGGGGGTAGATGAAGCCGCACCATTACTCGAGGTGTGCACTGCTGCTGTCTGTTGGTGGCGAGGTCTTACAGCAGAAATGGCCCTCCAGAATACCAGATGAACATATTTTTCACCCAATAATAATGTGAGTTAGTTGTGAAGCCGTTTGGAACCCCGAGTGGGGTGACTGGATAAGATGACGGCATATGTTTGTTGAGGGATATACGAAGGCTTTAGATGACGAGAAGCGTAACTTCATTAATACCCATCATACTAGATGAAAATTCAACGTAGTGCCTTTCAATTTCTACTACCTCATTTCAAATTAATACAAAATTGAAAGCATTCATTACAAACTATAATAATCTACCGACATTTTCAAACTACTGGATCTTGGAAAAGTGTTTTGTTTTAAGATTGTCGATTTAATTAGGTGCATATGTAAATACTCATTACGATGCATAAACAATCTCAATTATGAACAGGTTGAAATACACGTACCTATAGGAAATTATACAAAGAGTAGGTACTAAACTATATTTTCCATGGATAAGCATCTCGGATCGTATTCATTGAAGAGTTCATCAAACTAAGTAAGATATTTTAGTTTATAGGGATCTGTTTAAATTGTCTCTATCTTTTGAATTATGTAACTTCTCCGGTATTTTCTAATATTTTAGTGCAAAATAATGTAAATAGGTCGCCCCCAACCATGCATCCTAGCGTTGGCTTGCAGAATACCATGTAGATGACCATTGAATCCAAATTTTATACCCATTAATAGGTAACACGTCTCCTTTGCCTCGATATTAGCTTTTGCACATCCAATTGTGCGCCTTCAGTTAATGAATTCATAAAAATTTCACAGGGATGACATTCAGATGTATGTGGATTTTATGCCAGAGGATCCCATAATAATTCATAAAGCATGAGATGAATTAGGTTTCCACGGGGAAATTACCATTTACTGTAAAAATGGACTGGATTTATAATTATTTTTCTTGCGAATGATTTCCTAAAATTTAAAGAGGGGGGTTGAGGAAGCCAAACAATTCCTTTTGGCTCATTTCTGGGGAAATCAAACAAGTGTCTTTTTATTCAAACCCGTTGGATTGGCCCTGAGGCAAATTTTTGCTATTCCGAAAACACCTTAACAATATATACTTCAGCAAATATTTTTACGTGTCATGCATCATATATTACTTCATATCATTGGTATTACATATTACTTTTATTTTAAGACGGTTGTCCAGTGGGTAGAACGCTGGGCTACGAACCGGAGAGCCCGGGTTCAATTCTGGGTAACGCCTCTGTGCACTCTCAGCTTCTCCCAAGCTGTGTGATTTTTCGGGTTCCAGATCATCCTGGGAAACCGAGTGATGTGTCAAGTTTACACGTCCTTGACCTTAGTATTGGATGTGAGCTCTACCCTCACCGACCAAACGAACATTCGGGTTGATTACTGTGGTGCTTTATCGCAAATATGCCTACGAACACTTTATATGCCATTGACAGGGATAGATGGAGCAAATACGTTAAAGTAATGTAGTTGGAAGTGGAATTATTCACAGTGTGATCCAAACCAATTGTCACATTTAAATGTATAATGATTAGAGATGTCTCTGTTTTATTCTGACAAAAATTTCAGTATTTATGGAGTGAAGTAAAGGATATACTTAGTACTTGTTATTTATTTTAATCAATCTCTTTGGAGTCATATACTTTGTTTACTTACGAACCTTTATCTTGGTTAATATTATCCTTTTTACGCCACGAGGCGTCATCGAGTTTATTGAGTACATTATGAAAAACCTTTGAGCAGGTCACCAGTTAAGAATTATTTTCTGCTCTACATCTGCATTAAATTCTGTTTTGAAGAATATTTACAAGCGTATACAACACTTGAATGAGATTTGAGAATACATATTTCAACCAGTTTTAATCAATTTTTTATGTTTGATTTAAATAATCTTTTTCACTTTTTCTCAATATTTAGTTATATTACTGTGCTTTAACTCTGTATTCATTTAAAGAGAAAGCAAAAACATCATGAAAATAATTATTAAAAAAGTATAGATGCATTTCGAAAGTATCTTGCTGGAGAAATAACTATGCCCGCAGCAAAAGAGAAAGGTACTTGGAATGAAAAGTACGGTATAGGTATACATGTGCAGGTATAATTATACGCGAGCAAAAAGTAACCGACTCATTTATTTCTTCAGGTTGTGTGTGCCTTTAGCGGCACTTACCTTATCCTAGAGATAGATGTATACTGTAATTCACGCTATTGATGTATACACTGTTTTACTTCATCCTATTGATACATAATAGGATTGAAATACATGGCGAATTTCACATCTGAATTCTTTTAGATTTACTGTAGCCATTGGCTCTGAACGTTGATCCTTTTCTTATATTACCGTTCCTCTCTTGTTGTGTGTGAAATAACAGCCAAACTTAACCAGCATTTTCAATGATTAGATTGCATAGACATCAGAGGATTCTAACGTTAATTAGTTTTTTCGTAGCATTAGGGTTTTAATTACGATTTGCGAAACGTAGGCCTGGTATGTAAACTACTGGTTCAAACAAACGTTTAGTTCGTTAGAGTGAACCCTTTCACTTTGACCACAAATTTGCGTCCGTCCTTTTTGCCTCCAAAAATCTTTTAATTTCTATTTTATAAATTAAACTAATAAACGTGCAGTATAAATAGACACATTGTTTATAAAATATATTTTAATTAATACTCTTCTTTATAACTCTATATTTCTTTATAATTAATTCTACACATAGTAATTATACCATTTTCTATTAAAGTTATTCTACACCATCAGGGGCCATATTTCCCACTAAAATATTTTCAAACTGTCAATATGGTCTTACTGTTGTTTTTGTTTAGGTGCAGGATGCATTGGATTTATTATTTGGCATTAATTGACACTAGTAGGCACAGTTAATTATTACATCGTTACAAAATCCCATGAACTGTAACATAACATTTACATTTACTGTCCTTTTGTGCGTGATTCACTGTTTCCCGTAACCCAACTGCCATTCTCCATCATTTGTGCTCAAATGTCTGACCCAACCTGTGTGTCCGAAATTCATCTTGACCAGAATCCTAGCCGGGTTCTGGTTTCTGTGTTTGAACTTTGCTACGGTCCTAAAAGTTCCTCCACAGCAAATTTTCCTGGTGTGTTCTGATGCGGAATCAAATTTGTTGTCTTAACCATAAATAGGGGCGCGGTAGTCTAGTGGGTAAAGCGTTGAGGTATTAACCGGAGGGACCGGTTTCGATTTCGGTTGACGCCTATGAGCACCCTCAGATTCACCCAAGCTGTGTTGTTTTCAGGGTACCAAGTCATCCTAGGAAATCACGGGTGGCACAGGGAAATGAACTGGCCCCCTACCCTCATGCGTTAATTTCACACGCCGTTGGGCTTAGTACTGTGGATCCTTCCTACCCCGCCGACTTGGGTTGATTACTATGATTGAAACCGTAAATTCTAATAACTTTCATTCATAATTTAAATAATTCCTTAGCAAAAAATTCTTCCAGAATTTCAACAACTTATTATACTATTTTCACTCTCATGCACCCGTAATAATAAATAAATTTTTAGCGTTTTCGCTGAGTGTAACGTTCATACTCTTTGTTAGTTTCATAATCCGAGACAAATCATTATTAAATTTACTTCGCATAAATATGTCGCGAAATACTCTATTCCACTTAACGTCCCTTCTAAACAAATAGTCACAAAACATCCACATGAACGGGAATTCAACTCAGATGATGACTTTATTGTCATTGTGACACCTTGTGCCATCTCTTATCTTAAATCGTATATATAGATATAGGCAAATTCGTTTCTCATGCCTTTTCACCATTTTTTGATGGACTGTTCAATTTTGAGGAATTAAAAGACTACGATTTCCGATTTTCCATTTCACCCCAGAAAATCCTGATTGATCTTTTTGTTTTTTTTTGTTTTACAACATTTTGTTCCTCATTCAGCTTAAGTTGAAAATTTAGACAAATACACGAGACAAACATGTTGGCTTTGCGTTCAACGCGAAACAGGTCAATACTTTTAGTCATTACGTAAACTATTCATTCTCGTTAATATTATACGCACTTTCGTTGCGTATCATTACAAAAATACAATATACTTACCTACATTGCAAAGAGTAGGCATTAATAATTGTAATTCAATCATTAATGTAAATTCTCTAATAAAATACGGAAGCCTCATTCAGGCTAAAGTATGCAGCTCACATAGAAGCGAAAGAAGCTAATTTATTGCTTTCCCTCGAAAGTCTTTCCAATATTATATACTCCAAGACACTCGACAAATTTCTACTTGAGTTTGTCAAAGAATTCCTTTTGATAGTTTTTTATAACGTGTTCACCGCACTATTTGTTCCCATAAAATCTTTCACAACCATTAAATTCTCATCGTTCGCTTCAGGGACTAGAATGAATTTCCCATTCTCCATTACGTTTGATTATTAAATCGGTCCCCTTCGTATGAACTCCTTTTACGGAAAACATTGGTAAAAGTAATCACATGCCATTAGCTTTCCAAAACTATACCAATGCAGTATTTTTTGATCCAGAATGGATTTCAAATACTCGCCCTGATCCACCAGTGGACTCCTAACTCCCACGATACAGATGCCCATTTCAATAAGTGCCGGTTTCTCTCCTTCGAGCTTCCATCTCCAGCCAATTACGTACGCTCGTCGAATTCCCCCCTTAATCGTGCCCCAAACTCGATTTTGGCTACTATTAAAGCTACTAAATTTGCCAAGTGTCCCCTTTCAAAGATCAGGTTACATTTATTGCACTACGCACCTATCCTTTACTCCCCCTCTTCATACCACATGCTATTTTTCTGAAAGGGCTTCGTGAAATTGTGTTTTTTTTATAAATCTCGAACCTAACAGTCGTAATAGGAACTTATGTCGATTTTGGTGCTACGGTTTTCTCACACTTTTACAACGCATACTTCTGTCATTATAAAAACGGCCTAGTGAACTCAAGGAACACTATACCCTTAGTATTGTTACACCTTTAACAGAATTTGAGCACCGCGGAATAGCCAGGATTATTTACGGTTGAAAAATTATCACTATTCCAACAATTTTTCATAATACCGCACTTCACTTGAACAATAGCAACGGCTTTGTACCATCATCGATTTGAAACCGTGGGGGTAAACGTAGGTATCGTTTGAACTATTGTGTAAAAATCCCTTCCCTAAAAGGTTCGTAGCATAAATATTCATTTGAAAGTCATTGAGGGCCCTACACCTCCACTGTTAACTCATGGTCATTAATCGTGAAATATCCCAATTCCATATCAGAAATTGCACTCTTGGTTGCATCTCCCGAATGGAACTTGGCACCATTAAGGTCGCTCTATTCCTGCATAGCCACCAGCCACGTCACTTTCCCTCGTTACAACTCGCTGCGAGCACAATGGAATCCGGATCTCCCTGAAATCGTTTGGATTAAATTCCCAGTAGCCCCTTCCATAACTTTCTGCTGCTGGTCAATTTACTCGGGGAGCATCGCTTCGGGAGATAACAAGATTTTGATTGGAGAAGCCTCTGCGTAGTCTCCAATGGCCCACTAGTGTCTGGTGGATGGGAGGCTTTGAAGGAACCGGGAGCTTTTATTCAGAGTTTTACGTGGAAGTGTGCGCGTCCATCGTTATTTTTACTCTCAGGTTCAGTAGGTATATGATGTGCTTTGCACATTAATTTGTAGTTTATGCGTTTAGTGTGCATGATCCCTCTGCCTTGCTCATGCTAGAGCGTCAATTCCGTTTTATCCTCGTAGGGGTATTGATTGTGGCCCGCGTCAGACTATATCTCATTTTTTTATAACACCATTCGGCTTGGAATTATATTTTTTTTCATGGCTTCATGCATGGAGAGAATATACTTGCAATCTCACGCTACGCGGGATTTTGAGAGATTGGTGGCTTTGTGAGGCCAAGGTTCGATTGCCATAGCGACCATGTGTGTCGGTGGTTTCGGGTGTGCGTGCGTGTGTGAGCCCTGTGTGTTCTGAGTGTGGTCCGGAGACCCGGGTGGAGCGGTCGGATCGACGCCCTGCATGTAATACACTAGCAACTGTGGTCGTGTTTCGCGGAAGGCAACCCTCCGATGCGGCATTCAAACAAAAAGAAGGTCAGACCGTGTCATTCACGGTAAAAATAGCTCAGGCTTTATATTATCCGTGAGGATGATTTTTTTCGGTTCTTTTTTCCTTGTATGTATATCCTGAAAGTGAAATCGGCGGACAAAGATTTTGAGCCACTTTATTCTTCGTGAAATATATCGCAAATAAATCTACTCTCGATTAAAGGGAAAATTGTTTTTACTTTCTCCCACGCCTCAAAATCTATTGAAGAGTTGATGTTCTGGGAGTTTTAATATCCTTTCCAGTGAAATAAAGAGCAAAAACATGATTTGGCGTCAATTGATCCCAAAATTGTTTTTACAGGCATCACTTGTACCGAGTGTTGATGTATTTGCAGACTTGCTGAATTCGAGTTCCTTCATCCAATTATTTTTTCCGTAGAACGAACTAGTTGTTGTTACTACGCTGACCATAATCAGTCTATTACTGGTCCCAAATTTATCATAAGAGGGCTCTTCAACTAAGAGTTGATCATATTTTTTATTCGCATAACTTATTTTCAAATACTTTTTTTGTTATATTTTTGGCTTAATGTGTAATGTATATATGGTACAAGTTTCATTGATTTGACTCTAGTATTGCGTCAGCGGCAGCCGTAGCAATTATAGATACTGTAAGCGAAGTAAGCGTTTCTATTTTTAACGGGTAATGCTGGCGTAATTCTGGAGTCAAAGCAATGAATCTTGTACCATGCATGTATTACGCATTAAACTAAAAATGTCAATTGAATTTAAATATTTGTATAATAAATTATGCGAATAAAAAATGTACGATCTTTCTTTATTTAGCCGCCCTCATATATTAATGCTTGTTTTTTTTATAAATTTACATTTCATTGTATAAAATACAAAACAATCATGCGATTTTTAGAATCTAACAATCAAAAATAAGTGTTTGTACATCATTATTATGATTCCATTAGCACCAATTAAATGGATAGTTGTATATTTCCCGAAAGGAGTCAATAGACATATGATTGTGTGAGGCTTGAAAACCTTTTAGAAATGAACGTCAGTGAAATAAGATTAATTGTTCGATAAAGGCTACGATAGTATGCATAAAAGAAATATTAGCCAGTTGAGGCCGAGACTTTGTGGAAATCCATTATGAAGTAAAATAGGAAATAAAAAGTTGGAGGGGCTGCGTAGTCAGTCTAATGGTAGCCAGCTCGACTGCAAACATGAAGTTACCCAGTTCATCCCGGTATCGTCGAGTTTTTTGAAGACTCTTGAAGGTGATAGTATAGTTTTGTGAAACTAGTTGACTAATAAATATATTTTTCCTTAGAACGCAAAGTCTTTATATTTCATATTCCACTTCAAAGAAATATATTTATGTGGTATTTATATCTGCAAACACTTGTCGCAAGCATTCGATAAGTCAAATGATTAAATTATGAGTAGTCGTAATAGGTTTAAAAGATGTGTATACAGAGGTTTATTAAAATTCGCACTATAAATTTAATTTGGAAAAGCATGAAATTTTATAAGATACAAATTAAATTAGTGAAAATGAAAAAGACTGTTTTTTTCTGGTTAATTACATTGTTTTAATTTTTCTTCAATTTTGTTTCTGCTCCACATTCCTGTTCAACGAACCCATACTTTTTTTCCAATTATTTAACTTGCCATACGAAACTTAGAGTTGGGAGTCTCTCCTTGATAGTTAATGGCAGTAATGGACGTTTCCTCCTGACGCTGGATGTCGAACAACTTGCCTCGACATCTAAACGGTAATCTCCTATGTCTAGCGATTGTGCTACTGTCCATCACAAGTCACTCAAGTAAGTCAACCGTCGAAGTGATGAAGTCAAGCGTCAACGTAATGACTTCAAGCTGAATCGTAGCTCGCAGTCCGCTTTTCGAGTAGGGAACTCGGAGCAAAGGATATGGCAGATCTTTAAAATGGAAGAGAAAAGAAATATTGCCAATGGTATTCAACCAAAGAGGGGATAATAGTCATGGCCCTTGACATCATTTCACATCATAATCACGCAAAATAGAACAATATATGGATATATTTTAGTATTTACGAAAAAATCTTCTTGTTTACTTAACGCTTATACTTAAATATTAATAACAGACAAGATGCAGTTAACTAATTGCTGTTGAACTTTTTCTAACGTACATTACTTAACGAGACCGAAGGTGAAGGACTCAAAGTAAAAGCATGTGTCTTTTTAATGTGTAATGGAGTAAAATATATTCAATTGTTCATAGTCAATGTTCAATGCTGCTAATTCTCTGAAAAATGGAAAATTAATGCCAAAAGTATTTCCGTTGGTAAACACGTAGGTCATATTTTTTCGTTTCACAGAGCATACTAGATACCGGTGCTATTTACTTAAATGGCATTATACAGTAATTTTTGAGTAAATACTCATGTAATATCCTGCTGTTACAGCCGGTCGTTCATGGAAGGCACATGGAACATGTTTATTTAACACCGTCCGCATGCCCTTGTAAGAAAAGATACTGGCGGCGGAGGGTAAAAAAGGTCGAGAGAATTGGCCGCGAGGCAAGATTTAAGACGTGCGTGCTCTATTCTGGGCGGTGCATCAGTGTGTAGAGAACGGACGGCATTGGCGTTTTAAGCTCCTTAATAGCGCCGAGGAGAATAGAGGTGGTTCTTGGAAATGACAAAATATTCTTAAAGGTCTTTAAAGATTTGGTTACTACTGTTTGAGTAATACGCTCACACTATGTTACTTCAGGTGATCATAATAGTAACGTATCCATCCTCATAACACTATCTACCTTAATTCGATGACCGCTTTATCCTTTCGTGTTTGATCCCAGATAAAGATTCCATAATTGAAGGTCCATCATCACCATAGTCTTTCATTCCTAAGATGATATACTGCAGGCTCCCATTCTTTCCTATCCCATTTCAATACCCTCACTCCATAGTAGAAAATGTTTGAGGGTCCATCCTCAATTAAATAAACTGTTCATGTGTTCAACGGCTCAATTCACTAAAACACTGTTAACGAATAGTTCTCGTTTTTTCAATAGTCATTATTAAAAAAATCTCAATATCTGACGAATTTTCATCTTGATGTGAGAAACTCTGATTTCTTTGAAGCAAATATTATGTGCACACCAACTCTCCCAATGCCATTATAAGCTGTGAGAAATAGTCACGTAGGAATTAACACTAAAATCAACGGATAAAACTTCCGACAGTACTGACAGTATGGGGAAAAATGAGTCGAGTTAAATCGGACGTGGAAATAAGAGCAATGAAAAATTATATAGAAACAGTGAATTAATTAGTGTTAATTTACTCATATCACAATGAATAGTGATCGTCTTTCAGTTATAAAATCATACATCCATTCAGAGAAATATTTTTGTTTTTTATAGATTGGCCAACAGATATATTTGCATTTTTAAACTACACTGCAGATGCATTTTTATCTTTTCCCTTGTTTACCTATTGTTTTTTTTAAATCAAATTTTACTGAAAATAAAATTTTTCGGCTTATAGAAGGAATCTAAATGGAATATCGTCTTCTTTATCTAAAATTAATGTCCACATTTTTATAGAACTGTTGTTAGCTAATTTTAATTTATAGTAAGAACATTTATTTCCAATTTCATTTATGAGTATGCTTAGATATTTATTTTTCTGTATTATAAAATTGTCCCTTTATGAGAAGGAAATATTATTAAATATACTAAAAGTAATAAACTCACTTCTGCAGCAGAAAACAGAGCCAAAATTTATGGAACATGCCTCTTTAGATGAATTTTATTGTTGTTAAACCAAAGGAATTAAAAAATAATATTAAAATTACATATACATAAGCTAAAATGACTTAATTATTAAATAAACAGCATTGACTAATTTTTCAATCTGATAGTGAATCTCTTTGCCCTCAAAGCTACTCAATTTATGTAAAATGTAGGTATTTATTGTCTGGTCTACCCTTGGCTTCTAGAACTGAAATGTGTATAACTGGAATGAAAATGGTTGAAATAAGGCTTGAAGTTTTTTTTGAAGAAGCCTTAGTCACATCCGTGATAATGAACCCCTTGCGATGGACGGAACCTTCGAGCAGAGTGGACCCACGCGAGCTTTGGATTTTTTTTGCAGCATTTGTGTCCGTTAGGAGTACGTCATTGACCGAAAAGATAAAACGCAAAGAACGTGAAGTGGAGAGGGAGGTAATGCATTGTTTACAACTTTATTAAAATTAAAC
>LYUA01000010.1:721559-735028 GCA_002093875.1 Calopteryx splendens
CCCCCACCATACTCCTTTCTTCCGTAAAATATCCTTCTTCCCACTACACCGACGAGAGTACCCTTAAATAAAAAAACACCCCATCCCATCCTTCATACACTCCTGCCCCATGCTATTCCCCCCCTCACCTTACTTGCCCTTATACCCCTCCTCCGTGTCCCTCCCCCAGACCCGTTAAGTCCCGACACCACTCTGCTACCCTTCTAACCCATCCTCGTCCACACCCTTCCACCTTAACTTTCCCCTCTCTCCCGACCCTCACCCCCCTCCCTCTGCGGAACTAGTTTGTAGGTGTGGTCGGACCAAGTTTTTTACCTGGCGATAAAATTTGGGCCCCGCCACGGTAAGGATGGTGGGATAGGACGGGGGGAAGGGGGATTAGGGGGTGGGCAGGGTGAGTGGGAAGATGGAAAATGGGGAGGGTACATACCCCAAGGGGTACGGACGTCCGGAGGTGTGTGGGGTGTGGAGGAGAGTGGGGTTTTCGAGATGGGGAGGAGTGAATAGGGAGAGTTGGAAGAAGAATTAAAGGATACGGTGGGAAGTAAACTTTTGCCCTGAGTGGCCGAATGGAAGGGGAAGGGATGGGAAGGGTTCTTCCGTGGTTTGAGCTGTGCTCTCCCCCACACGCCACCTCATCCGGCCAATCCGATGGCTGTAAACCGGTGGTGGCTGAATGTTAAAGGTGTCGAGCATGCGAGGGGGCCACACATCCACGGTTAAATTCGACTTTCGAAGCTGATTTGAGTTGTAGGTATATTATAGCAGAATGACTGAAGCAAAAAATTAAACAAACTCTGTTTTCTTCCATTTTTTCAAGGTTTGCTTTGCCATATTACTACGCAAAAAAGTTCAAACAAATAATATTATAGTATTTTTGCAATCCTTGAACGTTTAAATGAACTGTATTTGTGGTGTTAAATTTTGTATTAAAAGAAAATTTCTTTTCTTACAGGTAAGCTACCCGATTGTACCTGTATTCTTCGTTCCGCAGTAAGGTACATGTGGGTGAGTTTAAGTCCTCTATGATGTTAGTTGAATACCATGCCCTTATAATAGCTTTTATGGGTTGTTTTAGCCTTTTTTTAACAAAATATTTGCCTCTGTTTTAAGTTGTAAATGGTTAAATAGCGTCGTACTATGAGATTATTTTGTATATAGAGAACCAATGGCATATTCTTTAAGTACCAGTATCACTAGACATAGCAACCAATCTCTAAACAGTGTTTTCAGAGAAGAAATATTTATTAAGTTTTGGTAAATATTCGTGCTAAAGTGGTATGCTATTTTTCATAGATTCCGCATTTACGGAGCTTGAATTTGATTAAATGATTGTTGAAAGTTAAGAAATCCTTTAGAACATGATGCAATATTAAATCCCCCTGCCACACGCCATAGCGGCGGCTTGCGGGGTATCGTGTAGATTTAAGAGTAACTGATAAAGGTGCCTTTTAGACTAGTCGTATAAATATTAATGTCAGCTACGCAACCACCATATTCCATTTCAAAGACGTAGAATACAGTTCTTCGTTTCCATTACATGAATTACCAGGTACCTACCCAGTTGCTCTATGTAATGAACTAATATTGACAAGACCTATAAATTTTATAGATTGGTATCATTCTTAGACTGCTTTGAATAAAGAGTAGAGATCGGTGTTAATTATAAAAATATGAGTGCCATATGCCGTTGAGAATGAATGAAACTCTTCATGCAATCATTACCATAGACATGAAAATAATCCACCGGATAGTGATTTTACATGTGGCTCTCAGTGTCCACCACGTTGAGTAATCACCATAAGTTACGTTCGGTATCTCAGGCAGTTAAAAGTTTTATGTCACAGGTGCCGGACATCGCTCTGGAACTTGAAAGAATAATTTCCTCGCCAGTCGACAGGTACCCCAACCCTCCCCCGGATGTCTTCTAACAAGAGCTACATCCGATCGGTTCGTTAAAGGATTCTTTGGTCACCCCTTCCATTCCAAAACCCTTTTCCTCGTTCCCAACCACCTCACCACAACATCTAGCTTCGCCTTGCCTCCTACTTGCCACCTCCGTTACTCACGTGTCTATTTCTTTCCTATTCAGCCTTCCTCTTTCCCCCCTCCATCTTACTCAACTCTTCAACTATCTCGGACCACCAAGGTCCAAGTGCGCACCGTCGAAGGTAAAAAAAATAAGGAAAGGAAAAAAAACCTTCTCTTCCAACCCTCACGCGATTCCGGTGCTTTAGAATAAATGAGTAACGCTTTACGGCAAAAGCCGTCCGCCGTAAAAACTGAGTCTCCACAAGACTCGAGGGCCGTTCGGAGGTTTACGGCAAATAGGGCTTCACGCACACCATCACTTCTTATCCTTGCCCTCTCCTTCCCTCCTCCGCTCCTCTCGTTCCATCGTATCTCCCCGTCCTATTCATCCTCGCCTACACTCCTCTTCCCTTCCGCCAACCCCCCCTGCCCACCTTTCTCTCCTTTTACGCCCCATTTCCTCATTTTTAACCCAATCTCTCCCGCGCCCCGCCCACTCCCGCCGCCGCTCTCCTTTCACCCCTCCCATCCCCTCACGCGCCTCGCAACCTCCCTTCCTCATCATCTCCTCCCGAATCTTGAAGGGTAGTTTGAAAAAAAAATGGGAGCCTTCGCTTTATGCTCCTCTCGTTCTCTCTCCTCCCCAACGCCATTCCGCCTCTCTCCCTCCTGGCTCCCCTCCTCTCTCTCTCTCCCTCTCTCTCCCCCTCCCTCCCCGAAAGCATCTTCTCTTCCTTCCTCACTCATATATTTCTTTTAACCACCTCCTCCGCACCAACATCTTGAGCTCCTCCTCAGATCCCTCCCTGGTCCCTCAGTCCTGCGAGGAATGCGATCGTCTCCTGTTTATCACAGTTGTTGGACAAATGGTAGCCCACCCCCTTTTCCCAATTCTCCCTGGTCCCCTCCCGCATACCCTCGACACCGCCGCTCCAACTCCAACGCTAACCCCCTCCTCCTCCCCCGCGTCGATCCATTTCCACCTCCACCGATATTCCCCGTGACGTCAGGGACTTAAGAAATACGGGGCCCATTCCAATCGTAAACATGTTGATTACTTATTTCCTCCCGTTCCGTCCCTTCTTTCGTTGTTATTTCACTCCAATCCCCCGTCCCCGAGTTAAATCGTCATTACAAGCTGCCTTTCTGTGCTTATATATCATCCCCGGTGATGGTGATCTCCGCCTTTAGATTTCAAATGATAAGGAATTTATAATAAGTAGTTCTCCGAATCTGGTTTAGGGCGCCGGCTTGTCATGTAGTTTATCACGTCCCTGTCGGTTGAAGGCGGTCGTGGGTCGGGTGGTGGTTCTCCTTGTGATGGATTGCATCGGAAGCAAAACTTTGCTGTGGCATAGTTCGTGCTTCCCCGAAAATCTTCACTCGTAAACCCAGTACGTGGTCTTTGGTGGTGTTTCTTGCTTTACAGCTTGGTCTCCAATCCACTGAAGGGATTTGAGGAATTCTACTGCATACGAAGTGAGTTAACTTAACAGTTCCAAACAATCCTTCCAATTAATTTACATAATTTTGTACGACGTAGATGGAGGGATAATAGTTGACAGTTGATTCAAACATTTAATATTTTGAATTCAGTTGTGGTCTCCCATGGATAAGGATTATAGGAATATGCCGGGTTACAAATAAATTCTTATCATAGCATGATGGAGGATTCTTTTTATGCGAATTTTACACTATATGATTTGGAATTAGGAGAATGCATCAGATATGATCACAGTTCTACAAGTCACCTGTTCATGGTAAATTTATTATTAATATTATCTTAAATAAATCCATATAAGGTATTCAATGAAGCTTTTATTCTGATGTAAAGACATTTAGTTTAAATATTTATGATTAAACGTATATTGCCGTATAACCGGGATGCCCCGGTTGGCCGTAGAGGTTCATCGGAATTTATAACTGACGCGTAATAAAAATAATACCTTTAATACAGAAAGCGAGTTTATCATGAAGGAGCATAAATTATGGATGAAAATGTTTGAAAATTTTATTCTTGGAAATCTTCTTGGAATATATAAAGTTTATATTACTTTACGACCGGGTGATCGATCAACATCTCAGCACCTGCCGCTTTCGGTCAATACTTCATGGGCGAGAAATACCTGTCTTCCATCCAATAGTACCCTGTAATTCAATCTCCCGACTCAGCCGTAGGCGTTACATAGGGTGCTAGTCGATTGGAGCGCCGCCTTTTTATTCACTAGAACAATCTAGATTCAGGCACCTGTAAAACGTGAGTACCCAGGGGAATCCTTTGGACCAGCTGTCGCATAGCCCTGGTGTTACGACTTTATGGAGCCGCGATTTTAATAACGAATGCATTCTGAAGAGCCCCCAGCATTAAAATGACTACTCAGGCTAATTTCGAAGTATCTCAAGTTTCAGAAAGTTGCCACCGCAGGTAATGACGGAAAGAAAGCTTAATGAAACTCACCCTGCGAAAGTATAGGTAGCATATGAATTTAAAGTTTTGTTCAATCGCTCAATGGCAGTCGGAACAAAGTATGTGGACTCTAAATTCACATTTATTAAGAATTATATGAATAATTATACGAATAATTACTAAATGAATTTCCTTGATGAAAAATTTAATATCATCATCATCAAATAATTTTCTTGTGCTGAATTTAATATTTCCAAGGTATTTCTTTCTGATTTACTCCAGCAATTTCTTCACTCTTTTGCATCGAATTGCATATCAGTTATCATACTAGGCTATTTTCAAAATTAGTATAATGACTCGTATACCTATCATTTGCAAATAAACAATTTCATCGAAGCAATAACATCGGTGAGATACCTACTAAAATTTTTCGGGATTTCCAGAAAGTGTTATGAACTTCGAGGTGAGCCCGTAAAAAAAATAAATTATTATCAGTTTTGGTTGGTCCCAGTCACGGTGCAACGATGCGAGCGGTTAATTAAATATATGTAAAAATACGGAGTTATATAGAGCTCTACAGAGCTCAGTTCCGTTTCATTATTAACAGGATTTGTCGCAGACGGGGTGAATTCTGGGAGAAAAGCATTGGACGTGGCCCCTTCCGCCACTCTATTTTTGAACCACCGATATACGCCGCGGCGTGTTGTTCCAAAGGGAATCTAGATCTATTTTTTTTCGTGAGTCTGCGAGCATTCAAAGCGGGCTGACCGAAGTGTTTCATCCGCTCCCTCCATTCCCTCTCTCCCTCCCAGTGGGCGTCGCCGCACGACCCATGGATGGCACTTTGCTCGTTATAACGCTCCTTTAAAACACGAGACACTCGCCCCACAGTGACAGCAGTGGTCCAAAAAGTCCTTTAGACTATATCCCTTTCAATCAACATCCCGCGTCGCTACGCCTTTCCCTCCCTCCCACTTCCTCCTCCCTCCTACCCTCTCTCCTGCTCGTCTTCCTCATCACGGTTTTTTTTCCTCCCGTCTCCTATTTAAAAATAGTTCTCACAAACAAACGCCTCCACTGTGAGCGCGTTCGGATAACCTAAGCAATGCATAAAGTAGGTCCGAAAAGATGTCGGAATGTGAAGGTTGGACTAAATATCCGGAGAAATATGGTTACCTTAGCAATAGGGGAAAATGAATATGACAGTGGGAAAAATTTATTTTGAAACGAGGCTGATAATGGCAAACCCTTTATCCTTTACGTTCTTGATCATGTATGAGTATCAAGTTGCCATTGAGACGCAATTCTTACTAATCTTATTATAGTTTTGAATCATGTTTTCGACTAAGAATTTCGTATTTGGCTCTGTGATTCTAAATAACGTACACAATTTGATTCTTTCTACTCCATAAAAAAATAATTTTCCTCACGTACCATATTCTTAATTTGAAGTCCTTTAGTTTATACCGTTTATACTCCTTGAGCATTCGGTTTCTGTTAATCTTGAAAGCGGGACGTGTCTTATCTACTCAAACAGTGGTGCTGCAGGGAATTATTAGGGAGTATTAGTTATTAGGAGTGGCAACCAAGAACTAAGGTAATTTGTGTCATCAAATATATATAGTCAATGAGCGTTTTAGCGAGCGAAGAAATGGTCGAGTAACCCGGCATCAGCATGCTCTTTTTAAGTCGTGGAGGGAGCCATAATGACGGCTATCGGCATATTTTTATTATTTTCGGAGTGCGTTACCCGATAAACGGAGGGACCCCTTAACCCGTGCCGCCGTTGGAGGGGAAATTTTGTATGTGAAAAGACTTGTGTCAGTTTTATTACGGTGTTGTCAGAATATTTTAACTCGCTGGAAGCAGCTATAGTTAGTTGTTATCTACTTGTGCATAGGAAACCCTTGGCCCTGATTTGAAAAAGCTTGAGGGAGAGTAACGGAGGGTTGTGCGCGACAATGAAATGCCGTAAATTAACAAGGGCTAAATTGCCGAAAAAGGAACTTGGCTGGCGCGGGGAGAGGAATGCTCAAATCGTAGGCGGGATGCGAGAATGGGGCGTAGGACGTGGAAGGGGCGGTTCCCGGGGGAAGTGAATAGGAGGGGAGGGGGTGGTGCCTGGCGGGGGCCGGATAAAGGGTTTGGATGGTGGGTGAGGGAGCACTGTTGGTTGAGGGTAGTGGAAGTAAGGCGGGGGGGTTGGTAGTGGATGTATGAGGGAAGAAGGGTATGGAGGACTAAGGGAAGGTTTTTTTCTGGTGGAAAAGCAGGGTGCGCACACGGCTTCTGTGTTCCGCTTTCAGGCTGAGAAAGGGTTTTCTCCCTTCCGAGAACATTCCTCCCTCCATTTTCCCTTTTCTCTCTCCCTCCGTACCCCACTCGTCCACCCCCTCTCTGTTCTTCCTTAATTCCACTCCCGCTAGGCCCTTTCAACCCTCGAATTCCCGCGTACTCATTTGTGAATTTAAAGCGGGTCTTAAAGAGCGCAACATTGTGTTCCGGTTAGCGATTCCAAACGAGCTTTTGTCGAAGCTTACCTCATGATGATATGTTTGGTGTTTGGAAATAGTTGTGCCATTTTAGATTATCTGCTCAGCGGCGCGGCGCATCTGCTGCCTTCTGCACAGACGTCGAAGGTTAAGGAACGTGCCGGACATTTTTCACTCCTCCCGAGTTTGGTTCCATACATTTAATATTAGTTTTAACATTCTTTACTATGAATATGTGGAGAATTTAATCGGTTATATGCATCCCAAAATTTTAATGCTAATCCAAAAGTAGCATTTATTGGAAAATATTTGGGGTAAATACTCTGTATGAGAGGTGCTAAGCAGATCTCATCATATTGTAGTCATCACAGAGCATTGCCATCATCAGCCCAGTGAATGAAGTTGACACGGTGGTGCTTAAAATCTTCTCCATTACAGTGCAATCAAGTTTAACTGTAGACTTATATCTTATTTGTAAAATTCGTTGTTTATTTTGGAGCGAGATGCGATTATTAAGAGCTATGCTATGCGTGGTAATAAGGGTGCGTTAATCCTAAAGTCCTCGCTCCTTGAGGCTCGCTCTTTCCTTAGAGTTTGTTAAGCCTAACTTATTTGTTTCTCCTTCATTATGATTATCTCCATCCCTGAATATATTAATCAAATTGTTACAATGATTATTCTGGAAGTATCTCAAAGAGTTGCTCCTTTCTCCTTTCCATCTTTCGTGAGAAAGGCTGATTATATTCAACTCGCAAATGAAATACATGTAATTTCCTAATCTGTTAGATAGCTTTCGGTACTCTATTGTTTTCTTAGCAGTAATGTGTAATAAAATGCTCTTAATCGATGAAAATTTCTCCCTCTATGACCAATACAGTAAACACCCAGTATTTCTTCACTTTCAGGTAAAAAGGTCATTCTGTGTGATTCAGTTTCAAATACGCTGAAAAGTATGAAATAGTTAAAAATGTATCATAGTACAAATTAATTTGGGTCGATTATGCTTTCGTGTAATATGATTATCTGAAAGACTAAGAGCATCCTGAAAAGGCGAAAATTGTGGTTTCAAACTCAATTATTTCACAGGAATCCGTAGACTATAATTCGAGATAAAGTTGAAAATCTGTTACATTACTCATTTTTTGGATTTAATATAATTATTAATGCTTTAAAATTAGCTTCAGGGTCGTAAATTGGAAAGTTCATATGCCTAATTAGTAATCAATGTGATTGACCAGCTCATGTGCCTAGTTGGCATTTATTTTTATTTTCACTTGAACAACATTAGGACGTTTATATTCCAGCTTATATTTCTTTCTTCTATTTTGTATCAGGACCACACACAATGAAACTACATTTCGTTTCATAATCTCATAAAAACATTGAGATAATAGAGCAAGAGATTACCTGCCTGCTTTCTTTAAAATATGTTGTTCTGCGGATGTTCGAATTCCCAATCAAATGTTATCAGCCCGAGGTCTTTATTACACTATCTCTTTCCTCCTAATGCGTGTCAGTTCTGTTTTTTTTAAGTTTATTCCATTAATTTTTTCGAAGTATATGTCTCGTTTGTTTTCTTTTTTTACCCTATGTCGTGTCGTCTTGACATTTTTCTGCGCTTAGATGTGGACATTGATTTTATTCTAGTACTATTATCCAATTTGAAGGCGATTTATTTATTTAACTATTGAAGATTTACATTGTTGGCTATACTTAGAAGCGTGGATTGTTGTAGAATGTGTTAGTGGGTGGGTGTTAGTGGGTAGAATCTTGGGTAAGCGAGGGAGAGGGAGCTAGAGATTAGGTACGTTGGAAAGATCGAAGGATGGAAGAAAGTATGCGGAAATGAAAAAAAGTGTTATTGTAGATGGTGTCCGTCAGAAACCTATCTTACCGATAGATTACCATTTTTAAAATAATAATAATTAGCAGAATCCACATCTAAAGATTCTTAAGAATATTTTAAGAGTATTACGAGTGTATATTCTAAGCACCTACATGTTTCTACTCTTTTTCATTGAATAAAAGCTCTCCATTTTTATTCACTTTATTATCTAGCGAAGTGAGCGGTTCTTCGCCGGATTTTTTTCATTCACTTCATTTTTTTTACAAGTACCCTTATGCGGCTTTCCAAGATGAATGACAAATTCCATCTTCGTGATAATAATTCCTTCCTGCTCTCCTTCACCCACCTTGGTGACACTGACTACCCCTTCCCTTCCCGACCGCCTCTCCCCTCCATCCTCCCTCCTTCCAGCTGTTATCCTTCTCCCTGCCCATCATCCATCCCTTACTCCCGCCGCACCCTCATACGTCATCGCACCACCCAGAAAGTCATCTGCCGGGGGCTGCCTCCTCACCGAAGACGATTCGGCTGAGAGGTACGGGACCCCAGCAGGCGGCACTGTTTAATAATCACAGCATCTGTGACCACGGCCTCTTCTTCTCCTCCTCCTCTTGATTTCATCCCCCCCTCGGAGCCACCTCTGCCCGCAGCCCTTACTTCTCCTCTTTTCCCATTCTCTCGCCTTCACCCTTCTTTCTCCTGCTCTCCCCCCGTTCTTATTTTTCCTTCTCGCCTTTGGCCTACCGATTTCGGAAGTACCAGTTTCGCACGTTACGACGTCCTTTCTTCATCGTCCGCATCTTTCTCCTTGTCCTTAATTCCCTCCCCGTAGCCTGTTTTACATCCTGAAACCCCGTTTTATGTATTTTTCCAACCCTTTTCCGAAGTCATTCCCCAACTTTCAATATGCCGCTTCTCCCGAGCTCTTATGGGGGGATTATCTCAGTCGCTTGATTATGGCGCCCCTTGCGTTTAAGTGCGACGTTCCACATGGGTTTAGTTAGACGTTTAGGATAGGAATAACCTTCCTTCGCAGTGACATCTGTGAATAATATTCGGCCTTGTCCCCTACGTCCCATTTATGATTACGAATTTCAAACGCGTCATGTTGAAGGAAAGGGTAATTAGGATAGTTGGATCAATTTTCAGCTGAAACAAAAAAATGGCAACAAAAATTTTATTTTTATTGTGCGACCAAAGTCATAGCACCATTCAACTGCTCCGATCAAAGGATCAGCTATTGGGATAATCCCCGCTATGGTTATTTTTATCGGCTCTTCCGTTAAAATAATGGAAAAATGCGTTCTTTCCGCTAAAAATAATGCATCTAAACATCAGCTTTATTTTATTGTATAACGGAATTCAGTTGTAATGCACCTCTGAATTAATAAACCGTGCTGAAATGAAAGATCCATTTTAAAAATAACTCACAAATTCGTCGGCAGAGACACTAAAATGTCACATAGACATTACTTTAATCCATTGTAACGGAGGCACGCTCAAAATTCAACGTTTACTCAAAAATTATCTTAGTCTCACAATCAGTGCAATTAAATGAAATGGGGTAGGTATATTTTCTATTTTCTCATTCTCGGGTATCATTCTTAAGCGCCCCTTACAGCGATACTATTAATAATTAAGTTAAATGTTTTGATACTTGTTGCACGTGATGAATGGGAAGGAGAGCTGTGGCATTATTTCATAACTTGTGAATTTCGAAATTTAATTTTTGTTAAGAAATATTTACTGCTCATTAATTCATTTCAGCCCTCCTTCATTATGGTGTTCCGTCACGCTAACTGAAATTTATCTTCCTATCAACTTGATCATCATAATATTCCTAAATTGTATATCCATGAACAATATGCGTTTCCCACTCTGAATTTCTGGATAATGTGCATTCATCCATCATTCCCTTTTTGGCGACTTACTTAGAACTGGTATTTAGAGGTTATTCCAAGGACGCCCTCGCCTTTCATTATTCTCCGTGAGGAAGCGCATCGCAACCGAAGTTACTACCACCTCATCGAAGAAGGAAGCATTCAGGTTATCCCACCAATAGAGGGAGTTCAAAGGAAAACCGATCTAGGAGGAGTCCCTTCGCGGAGGGGTTGCTTTGGGCCACCGCTCAGTAGTTCTGCGAAACAAAGTGTAATCTCTCCTGCGTATATATCTCTTTAAATGCCCAACCCGATACCCTTTCGCGGAAAAAGGAGACGTGATAACGGCCGGCCGCTCCCAGAAGGAGCACACTCTTAGGAAGTGGAATGCCGTAAAATTTAAACGGTGGCCCCGAGTTCGTTTATGTAAAAAAAGGGGAGGGCGTCTGGAGGCATGGGGACTGGTAGGTACACGAAATGAGAGGAGGCCCTGGAAAGCATTCGAGTACTTGGGAAGGTTATTTGGCCTAAGCGCGTGTAAACGCCTATAATTTTGAGTCCCGTCTTCTTTCGGCAGCTTCGGTGGCGTGGGATATTAATTAAAACAAAAGGAAGAGGAATACGAATGTGCGAAAAGCGGGGAATACATTATGAGACACGCAGATATTTGTGCGAGGCAGAGTGGTAGGGGGCAAGAGAAATGCCGAAACTCACTCGGCCGGGTCGGCCAAGTTTTGGCTACTTTTTACGCCCCTCTATTTTTTCGTTATTGAGGGAACTTTCGTCACAAGAAGGGTCTTTAAAAATTTATTTGTTTTTTTTTTTCATTTTATGCCCGCCTCTTCATTTCAAATGCCTCCTGGTTGGTTGGTTCGTTTTTTTACTATCATTTCCCTTTTACCACTCTCACTCTTTGCGACTTTCTTTCTTCCCGCTCTTCCCCGCTGCATCTCGTCTTCCAGCCGCCCAGGCCTTCTTCCCTCATTAGATCCTCCCTTGATAATTCGGCTTGGTAAAGAGAGGAAACAGTTGACCCTGCCGGCGCCGCTTGAAATTTCACTCCTTCTCTCCAAAAACTATTCCATGCGATCATAATTTCCTTTCAACGTTTTTAACTACGTCCCGGAGTTCTTGGAAATGTTGCATGTTCTATTTGTGTGTGCGCACTCAAGTAATTTCACCTTTTTACTTTCTTCGCTTGAGTAAAATTACAAGTTCCAGGCAAGTTCGTCGTCATTTTCTCTGTCATTTCTGCTGGAAAAATGACGATAATTGCTTCAGCAAAACTTGATACAATCTTTGCAATTAAATTTTGCTTCATAGTATTTCTGTTACACATGCCTATATTCATTGATAAAATTATCCAAAACTCCAATTTAGAAAAAAATTTCCAAGGATATTTGAAACTTTGTAATTTTCACAAAAAACCTTATCACCTAAACATACATAAATTTGCATTATTTAGGGATGTAGAGAGCCACCACCCGGATATATATCTACCAGGCTCCCAAGACAGCTTGCAGCTGGTATGTGTCGAAATAAATTTGTAGAAACGTTGGCTGACCAAACAGAATAAATTAATGCCAATGCGTATCATATTTAACTACTTTCAAAGGGATAAAAAACCTTTTGCTTTTTGATATTCCTTAAAAATAGCATTTCCTTGTTTAAAGTGTCTTCGAGCGTACTTAGTATGTCGTACTGCAATATTCCATTATCCAATCTAAGCACTAACATCGAAACTGTGCACTGCAATATAATCTTCTTTAGGAAATTATTATTTTGCCCAATTAATTAAGTTATCTTAAACGTAATTTTTAGGAATTAGGTCTTATAGTTTTAATTTAAGTTATAAAATCATTAAATTAATGAATAATTTTTTCTTTGGTTGTTATTGTGGCCTGCAGAAACTCGAAACAATTATTTTAATTTTATGCTAATATCCTTAACCTTAAGTGGCGAGGTAGTCCAGTGGTTAGCGCGCTGGGCTGCTGACCGGAGGCCCCAGGTTAGATTCCCGGTGATGCCTCTTGGCACCCTCTGGTTCACTCAAGCTGTGTACCATTTTTTTAGATACCAGGCCATCCTGGAAAGTCACAGGAGGTACAGGGATATAGACTGGCCACCCTACCCTTATGTGTGAATGTCACATGCCGTTGGGCTTAGTACAGTGTGAGATTTACCATCACCTACCAAACCGACCTTAAGGTTGGTTACTGTGATTTGATCCTTAGCCTTATGAGAGGTACATAAAACGTTATGCCCCGTTACAATGCCTTTTTTATATGACAGAATTGTATTCGTGAATAGACTACTGTCAAATTACATGATGCTGACATTTCCAAAATTTCCAATCACATTTTTTTTCAAAGTAAAATATTTCAGATCTTAAGATTTGGTTGAATAAAATTAATATGAAAATTTCGAAAGCACATTACCATCGTCGAATGTAGTCCACTCCTGAAAGAGTGGATGGTCCCCAACAACTATTATGTATTACTTATACCGCGAAACCCCATCCTGGTCGCTTTGAATTCTTTTTTTTAGTTATTCACAGTGTCTACTTGACTTAATACCTTCTATAAAGTCTATTCTTATCCTTCCTCCCTCCCGCTTGCAAACCATTTCCTTTCTCCCTTCAATTGCACCCTTCGTGGGTGCTTAAAACATTTTTTTTAATTTACTGAAATTCAGTTAATCAGTGCTGGAACTGGGTGGAGGATGTCTTTGGTAGGAGCCCCCCATTCCTCAAAATCAACCCCTTCCTCTCGCAGAACGCTTCCACGCCGCACACTCTCCTTCCCCCCCCCCCC
>LYUA01000010.1:735521-745522 GCA_002093875.1 Calopteryx splendens
TCCATGTGCTTTTCGCCTCATATTTTTTTCCTCTCTCCCCCCCTCCACACTCTCCTGGCATGCACTCCCATTTCGAATAAGAACCCCGGAACATATTGACTCCAGAGGCTCCGACATTAAAACTCACCGTTCTCTCCTTTCCGCGCGCGGTTTTTTTTTATCTCTCTCTCACTCTCGTCGGCCTCGTTCGTTATCTTGTCTCGGGGAAGTGTCGAAGTTTTGAATTTCCTGAAGTTTCTCTCCTCCGCGTGGAGGGAGGGAGGGGGTAGGGTGGCCACGGGTGAGGTTCTCCCCTTTCCTCTCCCTCCGACGAGTGTGTAGGTGTCAGTGCGGAGGCGTTTGCTCGACGGGGAGGGGAAGGGGTGACGTGCAGGAAGATCGGGGGCATCGACGCCGGGAAAGGGTGTGCTTCCCGTTCGGTTCCACTCCCGAAAACCATCCCTTTATTGGTTGAGGGGTGGATCGGAGGTGGTTGGTGGGGGTGTCTGGGGATTCTTCCTGGATGCAGTGGGTGGAGCCAAGTCAAGGGTTAATGGCACCGCGGGAGGGTGGGAAAGGGGGTGGGGCAAAGTGACGAAGGGGGTCTTGCCAAGGGGGCACGAGTCCTCCCGGGAGCGGTTTGAGGTGAAAGAGTCATCTCATTGACCCAAGGAAAGATTGCGGCGGTGTAAAGTTTAATTATGTTCACCGTCTGCAGTTTTTCCATTACTGCCTGGGTGACTTTTTTCCCCCCCGATACCCTCCCACGCCCCCCTGCATTCGCCGCCATCCGACTCGGCCTCCCCTCACCCCCGCCGCCGGTTCTCCTTAAGATAACCGCTGCCCCCTACCGATTCCTCCCGCCCGCTTGCCGTCTCTCCCCCTTCCGTCCGTCTTGACTCGCACACGAAACGATGGCTATTGGATTTTCTTCGAAGTTTTAGTCTTTGATCGGGAAAGAGCGGCGGAGTGGGAGTTGGGGAGGGAGGGAAGGAGGAGGTGGTGAGGGAAAGACAAGGACCGACTTGCGGGTGGAGATGGGTGGGGAATTCTCGTCGGCGGGGAACGAGGACAAGGGGGTTGGGTTGATGGAGTGGGGGTTGGAGGGTGAAGAGTATACTCTTGTCGTTGGAGACTTCGCTTTTATTTAAGATTAAACCTCCCTCTCCTTCGCCGTGGAAAAAGAGTCGTAATTTATTTTTAATTTTTTTTAACCGATTGGCAACCGCGTACTTTTTTCCGACGAAGCCGTCGCTTTTAATTCTTTTTCTCTCTCAACTCTTAACCACCACTCCTACTACTAATGCCACCTGCTCGTTACTTCTTCCCCTATCCTTTTTTCTACCCTTTAAAATTTTTTCTTAATACCCAGGTCTTGCTGCCTTAAAGATAATTCCATATTTTACGGTCAATTTAATCATCATTGGTTCCTTCCGAGAATAAGTACTATGCATTGATTAAAAGGCGATAGTCTCTCTTATCTTGCTCAATATTCAAAGTAGAGCGTGATTGGGGCATATTTAAATATTTTTCGATGACACTTAAGTGGATTGATTACCCAAAAGAGATATGAAATAGAATTCTCATAAAATCTTTTTCTTTCTGAGATCATTTTGGTGGGATATTTTAAAAATAATTTTTGTAATCATATAATTGTAAATATTGTTTTCAAAGCGACAAAATAAAACATATATTTTATGACATGCAAGCTTGAGAGAGAGATAAGCTTAACTGCATTATCTTTTAATTTAACAGTTGAACACTTTTTCCGAAAAACGGTCTTATCTCACGCCAGAGGGATCTAAATCGTTTAACCTCTTATCTTGTTGACTCATTCTTCAATGCACATATCTGTTTGTGAGAATGCTAACGAAAAATATGTTGTAACTTTATAACGCTCTCTTTAAACTCCTACAAAAATGCACTTGCTATCAAGAAGTGTGCTCCGTCAGTTCACATACCTGAGCGTACATCAGTTTCCATTCAATATGTTTCCTAAAATGACACGTAAATAATTTTTTATTGGTTAAATATCCCTGAACTTCATAAATTATATTATCTATAAATCCAAGAAAAACTGACTCTATTTATTGATTAATCTTACATATGTAAGCTATATCCGCGTTTATCCCATCTATATTGCTGCATAACTTAATTCAAGCAGGGAAATAGTTTTATTAGTACATTAGAACGTTACACTAAAGTGTATGCAGAAATGAAGAAAAAGTTACTGCACTCTGTCCATCAACCTACCTCAATCGGTAGTTTACCATTATTATTATTATATATATATCATCTATTTATCCTCAAAAAGCCAATGACTAAGATTTGGAAAAGATTTGGTTAGGCAGGAGAAGGGGAGGTTGCTGCTGTGTTTTGTTTGATGGTTGATCCTTGAATACGAGACTTGAATAGTTAATGATTATATTGAAAGCAAAAGTCATACAGTAAACTTACTACCAGTTAACTAAAGAATTTGCTTCATTGTCGATCCTTATAGCCTTTAAAATACAGTTTTTTTTCTTTTTTTCGTTATATTGGTGTTTTGCAATCCGGTCTATCATGATTGTCACAATATTGGTGGTCGATTTCAAATACCGCAGTGCTTTACTCCTCGATTGTCACAGCGACGCGTTTGGAGAGCCGAAAGGGGAAATAAAATGTCATTTCAATTGATGCCGACGCCCCAGGCAACCTTGGCAACGAACGAAATTCCGCATCAGGCCTAAGTGGAGGGATTCAGGTCCCGCAAATCACAATTTGTGCGAGCCCAAATCCGCGCTTCGAAGACGACGAAGGCTGCGTTGTCCTCGGACAAATCCCTCGCTCGCAGACGTGATCCGCCGGCGGTCCACGCTGCAATCGCGCTCCAATCCACCCTTCCCATAGGTGATCCCCCGCCACCGGCTCACCTTAGGGCACCGTCTCTCAACGCCCCCCCCATCCCCTCATCCCTTCCTTTTCGCTTTTGCACCAGGGTCTCCCGTGCGGCGTGGGTTTGCTGGCGGAGGGGTGCGAGAGGGGTCTGGCGGAACGAGGTGACTCTCGGCGGCAGGAGGAGGGAGCTGCTGGATAACCGCACCCGACCTCAGTCCCATCCTCAAATATCCCCGGAGGTGCATTCCAAATCCTCGTGCAACACCCAAGCCCCACCCTCTTTTCCCCCACCCTGGAAACCTGATCCACCTCCTCTCTCCTAGCCTCCCGATCACAGCCCTCCGCCCCCTTCCATCTCATCGAATATTCTACGTCTTTTCCTACGTGTTACCCTCACTCATCACGCCCTAGGGTCCCTCCCTTCGTGCCGATCCTCACCCCCTTCCCCACCCACGCTCCACTTCCATGCCAGACAATGGAGGATCCCTTCTCACCCTTGCCGAATGACTCACAAGTCCTTGTACAAGCTACAAGAGTTTGTACTCTCTTCCCTGCAGCGTGATTCAATCTATAGAAGTCGGTGTATTTAATACACGGCTCCGGGAAAGAGTCTGAAATCCCGTAAGGAAACATTCCTCAAGGAGTGGACTAGGATGCCTGCGGATAGGGATTTACTTTTCGCTCGTATACTATTTAACAGTGGATTTAAATATGTAGGTATTTAAATTCTACTCACTTGTAAATTTGTGTATCTTGAGGGGCTTAAAAAAATAAAGTTGTGATAGTTGTGGAGACTTTTGAGGGAGTATGATATGAATGAGCAGATATTGAATTCTAAAAACGGCGATGTGTGAGAGCATGAATTGCAACTTTGAGAGCGAATGTGGCCTTGACGGTGAGGCGAGCATTGGTGTTGATTGTCACCTTTTCTGATTTTATGCAGACAAATGAATAAGTGAGAATGAATGTTAATATACGTGTAATGATCGGGTATGTAAATATAGCCATTCTTGAACACATTTATTGCTGAGAGCTCACAATAGTGTGATCTTTGTGTTTAAAATAGTGCTCGGGAGATGAGCCATGAAACCATGAGGTACATTCCGACTTAAACGTAATTGAAGAGTCATAAAATTAGATCTCAAAACTGTGAAACTATATATTGCGACATCGTTCTTGATTTTCTGTTCAATGTGAATCAAGTGAAATTTTACTTAAAGCCCTAGTATTCTTTTAACTTATTTTTTTATTAGTTTTCTTTAATTTCAGTGTTAATACCCTTGTAGTTATATTGTTAAAAATTGTATTATTTATGGTACTGCCTTGTAAATGGCTACTTATAGTTTTTACTATTGTGGTATTCTATTAATTTTCGATGTTTCAAAGTGTGATGAAATGTCATAATTACAAGAGATAGCAAATTATTCTAGCATTTTGTTTTTCCTGAAGTCTATTATTGTAAGGTTTTATCATTAAATTATCTCCTTCGCATTTATCGGCATGGCATGCGACTGTCGCGGAAAACTCGCGGAAACCATTCTCTGAAAATTACATGAAACCCCGTATGAAAGATGTTTCTTTCAGAAATAGCTCTAGCAAATTTATATTAGACTTTAAAATTTTTAAAGAGTTTATCGAATAGCAAACATATCAGCAAGCAAACTTTAGAGTTATAAAACCAAGTAAAAACTAATCCACGTTAATCCGACACATTACTTTTATTGACACTTTCTTGTGTATTCTTACTTTGATTATCATCCACTACTTTTATGCCTCTTCACTTCGGGTCTTCCCCTTGCTTATCTATTGAGTGCGTGTGCGTTATTGACATACTTTCAGCGAAATCGATGTTTGGCGTTGGTTTTGATTTTTTAGAAATCTACCAATTTTGCGAAAACTTCAGTCCGTCCGTCGCAAAATATCCTTTTAATGCTTGCGCATGAAATCGCAGCGGAAAACAAATAAAGCCGAATCTCGTAATTTTTCATTTGGACTGAAAAGCTTTAATGAAGGTAATAAGAAATTATTCGTAATTTTTTTTAACTTTTTAAGGATTCCCTGCTATTTTGCCGGTCCTTTGTGCATTAAAATCTTCATTCACAGAAGTGGAATTCTTCGGCTTTTTGGTAATCTCGTCAAAGGACCCTCTGCGAGAAGGGCCGTGAGCACAGACCCGGAACAAGAGATGTAATAATATTTGAAAATCCTATTCGCTCAGTCGTGATCTCGAATGAATGACAAATCGGGATTATGTCTATCTGCATTCTCCCGATTCATACGGGGAGAGCTGGAAACGGGGTTATAAGTGATTTCATTTCATCCGTTTCTTTTCCTATCTTCTCCGGGACGGATAGGGCTTGGTCCCCCTCAAAATCTCCCTCCCTCTTCCCCCCCTCCCCTCTCTCTCTCTCAATCACTTCTCTCTCGTTTGATACATTGCGTTTCATTGGATATCCGCCTCCGGGAGGCCGCCTTAATGCGATACCCACCAGAAGCACAACGGTACTTTGAGGCGAGGGTGCTGAAAGGACTCTGGAGACTATGAGGCAAAGGAGGGAAATGAGGTTAAGGAGTGACTCATCGCCTAGTTGATAACCATCTTCGATCTGCAAGGAGTCGGGAGGCGGATGAGGTGGAGGCGGCAGTCGGTGGCGGGGAGAGGCAGATGGAGTAACCTTTTCGAGCATTTCCCCACAATTGAAGCGCTCTGTTACAATGGATCCAAATCTACCCGTCATCAATGCCATTCAAATGTCTTCTCCTTTTTTCTCCAAATTCTCGCCGTACTGTGGAATCCTTTTTTCATCCTATCTCGATAATGCCTTTCATCAATAGCGCTGCGCGCCGGCGAATATGTTATAATTCGAGAATATCCCATTCCTTCGAAAGGATTATTCCCGCGTCATTTCGGGATATTCATCCGGCTTATCTTCATGATTGCATTTCATCGTGCATCTTAAGCTCGCGCATATTTGATTGCCCTCATTCCTCTTCCATTGTAAACCATTTGCTCCGCAAAAATGTTTGATTTACGATGAAATTCCGATATAGATATGCCTTTGAGAAAACGAAAATCGATCCAGTATCCAGATGTGTATGAAAAGCAGAGGATTTATGCATTTTTCAAATGTATTTTCTCCTAAATTAAATCGTTTTCTACAGTAAAAGTACTTTTTCAACCATCATTCTTTATGACTTACTCAAATTGATGAATAATTGTAAATAACCACCTTTTAGTGAGGGCGTCAGACTAATAGACAGCCCAGAATAAACTTTTGGGCCAGAACAGGAAACTCGAGTAGAATTATCAAAACCCCCAAACCATTGTAACATATTAGATCTCACTGGTAAAGTAAGACAAATATACTCCTGGATTGATATACCCTGTATTATTAATTATTTAATTGTTTGATTAACAAAATCAGAATTACAAAAAAGGTTTAGATCTATCGTGTCATAAGTGCTTACCTTTTCTTTTACTTCTGATAATAAGTATGCAAAAAGCGGGGAAACCGAATATTTCATAGCCAGTTAATTAATTCTGGAAACTTGTTCGATTCAAATTGGCCTCGTTTCCATCCGCGTTTTTTTCAGAATTCATCTAAAAAATGACAATGTTGAGCAACCTTTAATTACTCTATTAATCAATGGATTCATAGTACTCTTGGAAACAGACCAAGGGGTGACTCCAGGAGAACTAGTAGAAAATATGGAGAAGTTTTGTCAGAGATGATCGACTCTTATTGGTTTATTACCTTCAATACGCACCGAAAATATTTTAAAGATGTTTTTGAACTTCTCCTTGGTCGCTGTATTTTGCTTTAATTAACGATCTTCGAATATCATGAAAAATATTTGTTCATATTTTTCATTATTGACCAGAATTCCTTCCACTACATTTCAAATAACAATGGGGAAACTCTTTTACATTTTTATCCATCACAACACAAACTTTGTTAGTGTTATTAAAGTTAAATTCTCCTGAAATTACGTAATTTAAAGTGAATGTTATCAGTACGAATATGTGATTAGTTTACACGACGTGATCATTGCTATATAACATAATTTGGATTGCTCACCAAAGAGAATTTTTTCGTCAAAAAAAAACGTGGCCGTTCTTTACGTGTTGTTTGATTTGGACTTCGGGCACGCGTTCGATGAGTCAAATTTGATTAATCAGGTTAAATGGCAATTACGGATTTGAGGGGCGTCACACGCCGAAAGACACAGATGGTATTCTTTCATCTCGGGTGGGGAGGCATGCATTTTCATCTCCGCGTATTTCGCTCAATCCAACCATGCCCCCACCATCCACAAAGCCCCCGCCCCATCAAGGCATATCAACCCTCGGCTTCCCTCCGGTTATCTCCTTCCACGTGTGCTCTTCCACGCCATTTATATTCAGCCATCTCTCCTTCCTTCCTTGCATGCGCTCTCCGATTGACACACGCGGGGACTTTTCGGTCCAATCTGTTCCGTCTCTCATGCGAACCCCTCACCCAGCACCACTTACTACTCTCTCCCGCCCTCCCTCACACACACACACACACACACACCAAGCTCTCCAAATTCCCATTCCGACCCTTCGCTACCCACAATGCTCATCGTGACTCCTCCTCCCCTCCCAAGAAGATCGGAGCCACCTCCTCTCCCCAACGCCTTCTTCCTGCAATAATGACAACAGACAGCTGCGTCCCTAGCCATCTTTAACGCCCCATTCCCTTCCTCCTCCCTCCAACCCTCCTCCCCTCATCCCTCGCTTCAGTCGTCTCTCCGGCACAGACTTCCATCCTCTCGCTCTCAACTCCTCCTCTTCCCTCCACCCCCGCATCCTCTCACTCCCGGGCTAATCTGTCTTCCGTTCTCTCTCTCTCTCTCTCTCTCTCACTCACCCACTCTCTGGAGAGCTGGGGAGGTGTAGGGGGAAGAGAGAAAAAGAGGACTTTAAAAGCGCGACGGCGTGTGATTTCTCGGCTATTTCGTATTTCGGGGTGAAAAAAGAGAGTAGTCCACGTTTTTTTTTACTCCTCCGTCGGCGTATCCTTATCCGAGCGTTCATCTTCGTCACCGCATCGACCCTTAATCGAGCCCGGATGACGACGCTCATGAAAATGGGGCACAAAAAAAGGCATCCGCGGTTGCCTTTTCTTCGGGCGTGAAATGTTAGTTCTTTTCTACTCCAAAGGGGGGCACACAAATTTAATGTTGATAAGATATTGTATTTCAATATTTACGTATTATGCTTACTATAGTAATATTATATATACTATATTTAAGTATATCAGGCTATTTTCTCTGCCAGTTTCCGTAGCATTTTACACATCGTTAATCTTTCAAACTGACGATTCATTGGCGGTAACCCTCCATTTGGCTCTTTCAAATAATATTTCTCTTAAAAGCTAAGAGTTCGTTTCTTCCATTTCGTTTCATTTGGTCTACACATTTCTCTCCTTATCTTGCTCGCAGGATCTCTCTTTCAATTACGTTTCTGACAACCCCATATTATTTCAAGTTGTGCCCAATCCAGCTGAATGCTATTTTTCGCAAAGTCGTCTGAATATCCTTTTCCTTTTGGACTCTCATAAATTTCTCTACTTTTCTAATTTTAGCTGTCCATTTGATCTTAAATATTCGCCTCCAGGTTTCAAAGGCTCCTGTTCTTATTCATTCAGCATTTCCATCGGGCCAATTCTCTGATCAATTAAGTGCCTCGTTACACGCGAATGGATTTAAAACTTCTATAGTTTTTTAGCACTATCTCCTTAGAGCATATCAATTACCCCTTTATGAGCACCTTAGGTAGAGCTACTCTACGTTGGAAATTCGTTCAGTTTCTTCCTTCCTATATTTTACATTATTTTTTCGAGATAGGTGAAGCACTATTTGTTTTGTTTTTTCTCCACTTCTCTTAGCACAACGCCCTTTTCTGCTTTCTTATGTCGTAGTTTTTTCCAAATAAGATTGCCCTAAGACTTTTAAAAATGCTTTATTGAGATGTGTTTACATTTTCTTCTCCAGTTTGAATTTCATATGCAAAACGGAGTTCGTTAACTGATTTCGCATTCACCACTATTTGGCGGTGTCTTATTCTACTGGGTAGCACTTTGGATGGTCTGGGGTTCAAATCAAGGTGAAGTCATGCCTACCATGCAGCTAAATTCTTTGCAATCTGATTTTCTGGTTCCGAGTACCTCGAGGGAACCGCAGGCTTTGCGGGGATGGGGGCTGGTACCTCAACCCACAATCGGTTAACTTTACACACCACTGCAGGGCTTAGTACTGTGGTGAATTTAACCTCCTCTAGCTGACCTTTAGCCTTACACCCTTCCATAACTACTACTACTAACTCTTTTACTGTCTCCCATGCACGTGTTTACATCCCACTTTATAATGACCCTTGTTGATGAAATAATGCTAATTATATTTGGATTGTACCCATTGAATTAGTGTACTCTTACTATCATTCGCGTTTGTAGACACTTTTCGTTAGAGTTGGGCATCGGAAGAGTATGTCGGCAGCCGTAACTTCCACTCCGTCACGCTCACTCGTAGCGCAGACTGAAAGCACACACTCATTTCCCCGAAACGCGTGGTAAACAAACACATGTCTTCTGTTTATTTATATTTTGTTACTATTTCCATCCTTCCGGAACCTTCCCCACCCCATCGCCCCGTCCTCTTCCCCCTCACCTCCTTCCTCATCCCCGCTACCTCATCCCCTCTCCCTCCCCGTCCCAGAACCCTTCCCGCATAGACTTTCCCTCTCATCACCCCCCACACCAACCTTTTCCGCCAGCTCCTTTACCCATCAACCGCACCGCCGTCTCGAGGAATCCGACCTTAGGGTATCGGCGACCGCCTCCTCCTCCTGCCCGACGTTCCATCGCACACGCTCCTTGCACACCCCGTCATGGGCGTTCCCTGGAGTCGGGGGGAGAAGTGTATGTGTGTGTAGGGGGGGCGGAATAGACGGGAGCGAGAGACTTCGTGCGCGGGGAGAGGGAAAGTGAGGGAAGGATACAGGGTGAGGGACACACAGGATGGTAGGAGATTTGTACGGGATGGGGGGTGGGATGGAGGGAGGAGGATGATTGAGGGAAGGTTAACGGGGGGGGGTCGAAGCTAGACGAGGCAATTAGTCGTGC
>LYUA01000010.1:758925-773369 GCA_002093875.1 Calopteryx splendens
GTTGGAGGGAGGAAAGAAGAAAGCGAGGATGAAAGTAACATGTAAATATGCGAAAGGCAAAGGTCACCTTCCGTGTCCCTCGAGGTTGTTCGGCATTGTGCGAGAAAGAAGTTGCTTTGTTTCTCTTTTTTTCGAAGGTTCACTACCGCCGAATATGGCACCTCTGCCTCAGCCCATTCCCCAAGTCGTCTTCGCGAGGGATGAAAGGATTCTCGTGACGTTAATAAATCTCGAAGGCACTTCAGAAAATTCGAGCAATTTTTTGACCCGCACGAAACAATTCCTCACGGTTTAGAGAGTAATTATTTTGTTCGCCTTCTTTATTCCAGGAGCTCCTGTTGAAGCATTTTTTTATTTTTTATAGGGTGCGAAAATATTTCTCTCCGGCTCTGAAGGATAAAAATGATTTGTGGTCGAATTTTGGTGAATATAATTCAGGGATAAAAACGCAATTTTCTGATCTTTCCCGAAAGCTTTTGTAAAATTGTGCAAAGAGATGGAATCGGTGTTAATGTTTCATACATTTCGTCCATCAATTAGACTTTCTGGTGTTCAAAATTTAAACTCGTTAATAAATGCTATGGAAACTTTAAATACATAAATATTAATATGCGATCCGAAAATACTGAATAAAATCTATTCGATAAGACATAGTAGGTACAGAAGTAAGTTGAAAAACATTTCCTAATCCTTGTCATTTGGACACAATTTTGCTGTCACCATTCTGTCATCGATTGATAGAATGGGGATTTATTTTGTATGATTAAAATTTATTTTGGGTCCATCCCTGACGAATATATTGACGAATACACAAAATAGTCAAATTTTTGTTCTAAAAATGCGCGTTAATTATCCCTCTTTCATTTTACAGCTCGTGTTCGAATCATAATCCTGCCTTAAAACTTTTCATAGTTGGTAAATTCACGTATATCGTCACGTTTCTGTTCTCTTCATGTACGCTTTAATCTTGAGTTCTCTGCAACAAAAAGGTATTTTCAGAAAAAATAATAATTCCAACCGCTCCAAAAAGCCATCGCTGGAACTCACGGAAAACACGCCCATTAAACGCATAAGTCATCCGTTAACGCCAAATTTCGCGCACTATACACGTCACGGCGCGTAGTGGAGAGTTAAACCCTGATTTTGGATGGAGTAATTTTCCAGAAGCTTGGCCGTGTGCGTCGCCATAACGACGGAAAGCATTCACCACGCGAGTCGCGAATTTCACGGAGGAATCCCCTCCCCATGGCAGAGGCCTCCGGGAGTGTGTGTGAGAGAGAGAGAGAGAGGGTGAAAAGGTACGCGGATGGGGTGGAGGACGAGAGGAGTGAGGAGAGGAGTGAGGAGGAGGGTTAGCGACGCGGGAAAAATTAATAATAAAAGCAAAAAGCTATTGAAAAATGTCCCCGCGATGGGAAGGAGGAGAGGGGACTTAGAGGCGAACTCGGATTTTTTCGAGGTCGCGCGAGGGGAAAAAATTGCGGTTCGTTGAGATTAGGGATTTCTTTTTATTTCGAGAGGTGGCGAGGAGGGAGAGAAGAAGGAGTGAGTGGGAGGGCAGAGTTCAGAGGGTTGAGTTTGTGGTTGAATGCAAGGGGAATGGAAAGATGAGGTGCGGTAAAGCAGAGAGGCAAATGAAGACGAACTAGCGAGGGAGTGTTGGGGCGGGGATTCGATCGACGGAGAAAGAGGGCCAAGTAGGCACAGGAGAAGGAAATGGAACGGGTATTGGATAGGGAGAAGGGAACGAGAGAACTCTTAGGACATGTGTGGAAAGAGAAGTAATTGTCGTAGGAAAATCTAAAAAGAAATTAAGCACACCCCTAAGCTGTAATTCTTAAGTACGAGGAAAACGCGATTGCACTTTAAGACCTTCCTTCTTAAAGATACCTACTTAAATACGCTCGCTAAATGAATGGCGTCAGAAGAGATATCTATCAGAATATTTACGCTCAGAGTTGGTGCTCATGCGCTAATTAAGGGTAAGCACAGTGTGCACATAGCTGAGTGGCGAAAAATATTTCTTTTTCTTAACGTTTTAAGAATAGGCTGCAATAGGTAATCAAGTGGTAAATGCGTCACGTGTCTCACGGTTAAATATCATTGGGAATTTTTCGTTTATAATAAAATAGATCCGTGAGATTGAATATTTCAGTTTTTTAAATTACCTCATGAAATTGAACTGATGAATTGATGGTGTTTCAACACAATGGTTATGATTGGTAGTCTGAAAGCAATAGAATTTAAAAAAAAATTTTGATTAGTGTTTCGCGATTATCGCTGTTTCTAAAATGTAACTTATTATTGAAAAAAATTTCATTAAAATTAACTGCGGGAAAATATGATCAATAAATGATGACCTTGACTGAGAGAAGTAAATAGAAAGTGGAAATGGAAATTAGATAGAATTAAATGGTTAATCGTATTGTTGTTTCAGAAGTGCATTCCATTACGGATGTTGAATGATATTCTGAATTTGAATAAATTCCTACATTTTAAAATCTATGCACCGTTAATACATAACGTTATATAATACATTGCATACAATACATTACATAAAATACGTTATAAGATGGTTTAATATCGTGTTCAGCAAATCCTTAATCAATGATTACTCCGTGATACATTTAGGTACTCCAATTCCGTCTAATAACTACTGAGACATATGGAGGAAATGAAAGCGATAAAAAATATTTGTAATAGATTTTATCTTTCTATTCTGACTGAAACCAAATCAGATGACGGAGTAACTAGCTATAGGCATATAACCTGTCTTTTTTTCGCTACATAGTTGAATCGCAAAATTTGCTTCCAGAAAACTTCAGTGGTTCCAAGATGAATCATGCATTAAAGGAGAAGTATTAGTCTCAAGTGAACAACAATGAATCTTAAGAGCGAAAAAGTAGTACATTTTTACTTCTGTCTGGACTGGTGTCTTTCTTTATTTTAGTCGGCTAGTTTCCATACACAGTAAACGTCCGAAAGTTTCTATGATAGGTGAGGGTAAAGCTACTTGGCCTCAAGGCGTTTGGAAATCATACATCCATGGCATGGGAGCCAATTCCTTTCCTATGCTACAAAAAAGGTTTTCCACCAAGTTCTAGTTAACAGAAAATCGATTCACTTGTATTTTTAAATAGCATTTGCCGTCAAATCTTCTTTTCTCAGTGATAATTTCCAATCCAGTTCTGTTAGCGGAATTGTGAAACTTTTTTGCATATCAGGAGAATTTTCAGTGAATCATTAACGTAACGACAATAGCGGGTTCCGTTTCTAAGCGGGTCCCCACTTTTGCATATCCAACAGTTAAGCTCATTCATCATTTAAAATGGTTCATTAACGATAGGTATATTTCGAATATTTTCTATGAATCAAATGAAACTTGGTGGGACAGAACTCCGTGCGCATTCTAAATTGCATCTGACGTTAGCTAAGCATCCTATCTAAAAAAAATATCTACCCAAAATTTTCTTGAAACGTTTGAGTCGCTATAGCAAATTCCAAACGTTACCTAGTTCATTATTTTCATCGATATTGCTACGAAACTTGAAAAATCATAAATAAAAAAGAATGCCGACAAATAGTTACTCCTCTTTCGTATAAGCAAATAAATAAAATACTTTAATGTAATGTGACTTTGTAAATCAAGGAAAAACGTCCACCGTTGTTTTACGTGAAACAAAAAATTGTCCCTTTTCATTCCCGTTTCATACACGAGCTTTCTAGATTGAATATTTTTTTTCTTCCTCCTATGCATTTCCTGTATTAGCAGTAAAAACAAATGAGTGAACACAATGGCTGTTTGTTTTGTCTGTTTGATGTATCATATCCTATCTTCGTTATGACTAGTGTCTCTCACAGAGTTGCTATTCTGGAATTCAATAATAGGATCCTGAATGGGAAATGGAATCTGAATATCAGAGATTCAGGTTTTTAACTTTTTGCTCAATGGATAATTCTAAGCGGAGTACCTACTACCACTCTTTACGCTTACTTAGTGGCGTGCCTCCCTGCGACGCTACTTCCTGGGTTCTTTTTTATTTTTCTGCGTAATTCGTCATCTTCTGAATAACTTGTCGAATAAGCTTTTCATTTCCTATTTCATTTAATTAAAGGCAAAAATATGTATCCAGTCTCCTTTGAGTTTCTACCGAATGGTTTTAAATAATATTTATATTTCACAATCGTTGCCCTTCAAAGTACTATTTTTTCGTGATTGATTTGGATGAGTACTGTTTCTTGTGCTTTAAATGCCCTTTTTGATGCGTACTATTTCTAACGGACTTTTCAATATCTACCTACAATCGGTAGGCTACCGACCCAATTATGTTTTTAAACTATGAAAGGATTAGCGTTAAAACTTCATGACAAAGAACAATGTGAATTGTGTTTTAAATAATTATTATGTTCCTTTGCCTCGCGTGACTGAATACCTAGAATATTTTGATGTCAATGAGTTATTTCTGTGACAGCATTGTACATGATGACTTATTTCATTAGTATTTTTATTCCCGACTGAGTTTTGTTAGAAGTTAAAAGTAATTGCATTTCAAGCATTTTGCTAATTGTGTAATGCACAATGTATATTTTCAACCCATTACTCATTTTGTATCCAAGTTTTAAATACATAATTGTATCTCCGTAATTTATCGTAACCGATTTTGGGAACATTGAATGAGGAAAAGTAAAATTAACTCGTGCCATATTGAGCCCAACATTTCATTTGAAGCGAACACGTAAATTCCTAGCACTTTTGACATTTCCCATTAAAGGGTAGACGTAATGTAATGAAGAATAAAGGAATGATAAAAGTTAAGTCTACTTAGAAAGCGTTATATATTTGATTTTATTAGTTGTTGTGAATATTAATTTATTTGTTAAATGGATTTTTGATGAAGTAAGCAAGTTTTTGTTTCAGTGTTGCTGAGTAAAGGAAATACCTTTCTCATTTTACGAGAATGTAATAATCGCGGCCATGAATCTGCAATTCAAATCATGTGATTAATGGATTGAAAGCCAGGCACACTTGGATCCATTAATATGATCTTCTGACCTCAATATACTGACGCTTGAATTTTGCCGGGAAGTTAATCATAAGGCTTAAGAAGGGGTGGGACAGGAAAAACTTAATAGAAGCCATTAAATAACCCCACCCTTTGTAATGGATTTGCATGTGTTACCTCCTCATATCTCACTCTGACGGAAAGAAATTTATATAGGAAAGACAAAATAACCCCCCCTCCACACATTTCACATCATTCGCCTGATTTCTACACAGCTCGTATAAATTATAAATGAAAATTTTTTGTTGAGGACTTGGGTCCCCGTGAGTGGAATTATAAGTACCTACCTACACTTTGACAGAGCGTTTTACGTTGCCTAGAAATTATCACACCGGGTGTTTTCTTTAAGGCGCCATGGGAAATTCGGATCGCACCTCCCTCATTAGATATCCTGTGTGTCCCTTCTTTATTCAACTCTTGTTCCTCAAGCTATATTTATTGATCTTTTTCCTTGGTTTTTCTGAGGCAATATTCCTCTTTCTGTACGTGAGTTAACTCTAATTCATTGCCCTGCATACAGAGATTGGAATTTAAGACTTTTAAGTTATATTAAGTTTTTAAGGGCTTGTGATTTTATAAATAAATAAAGAGAGACAGGTAATTGGGAATAGCTAATGAATCAATTGAAGAGGATAGGAGTAGACTGGGGGGGAAATGGAACTGAACCTAAACCTCTACATGTCTCACACTGAACAGGTGAGGGTAGTGGATGGAGAAACAGGGTAGGCACTAGTAGGCCGGCGGGTAAGACATGGTTTTCGGTAATCACCCATGAATACGTGGAAAAAATGTTAAGGGAGGCGTTGGAAGTATTTGAGGTAGGATCGAATGTAGGTGCGGAACTGATGAAGTCATATTTTTGGACGATCTAACTTTAGTTAGCCAATATGCCAAGGAATAGTCATTGCTTAGCGCACCGCATAGCCAGTCTGTTAAGTATGGAACAAAAATCAATCAGAAGAAAACGATGGTAATGAATGTCTCAAGAAATAGGAAGCCAAATAAGATAAGCATTAAAGTTGAAATGTATACACTTAAGCAGTTAGAAAATTTTATCTATTTATGTAGTTTTTCATACGAAGGTGGGCAACGTGATAGGGATATTAGATGAATATTAAAGTAGGTACGGAAACTTTTGAAAAGAAGAGAGAACTAATGACAAGGACCTTAGAGATGGATGTAAAGAAAATACTGGTGAAGACTTTGATATGGTCTGTAGTTTTGTATGGCTCGAAAACATGGTTATTGAGGCAAGATGAAAAGCCCAGTTTGATGGAGGCTACAAATAGAAGAAGTTTTGGGAATGGTAGAGGAGGAGAAAAGGCTATTTTCAGAAATCGAATGAAGGCATAAAAAGAGATTCCGGGCGTACTAAGTGGTAATGGACTTGTTGAAGATTGCTAGAGGGGAGAATGCTGGGTTAGAGAGGCTGAGAGAGGAATAGCGTAGGCATAATGCATGGAATGAAGGGTAACAGAAACTATACGAATATAAAGAATTGGTTATTGTAGTGTGGTTGTTAAGATGATATGGTCGTATTTCCATCACAAACCTACCGTTACCAGTAGACTACAAACAATAAAAATAAACGCAGGCTTCCTCTGTTGAATAACTTCAATATTCCTTCTTGGAAATCGTAAATCATAACAGTCTCTCCATACGTCAATTATCTCCCATTTTTGGCTAATAATATGCTTCCGGGATAAGTAAATCTTCATAAACTACCATCCCTTTTCTAATTATTGATTTATTTTCTTATTCTCACAATATCCTACCTCCCCCTAATCTTCCTTTCTACCTATCGCCACTTCCTGACAGGTGAAATTTTGAAACATTGGCATCGTTAAAGTTCTTTTCCAAGCCCTCCGTTAGACGCCAATAACCGTCGTCATTCGGGAAAGGTAAAAACCCGATAATAATTAATAATTTGTTCCCTAAATGGTAGCATTTGGGACACTAGTTGTCTCTTTTCATTGGTAATATAAAGGTTTTGATCCTGGCCTTTTAATTGTAACTAAGGTCACATTGTACGGTATTAACTCCCAAGAAATCCGTCGTTTTATGTAAAAGCAGATATTATGATGTGTGTTAAGTGAGAGGTTGTCTTTGATAATAAAGGGAAATACGAGAGTGCATGTGTGCTACTTAGAGATGAAGACGGAATGTCATCATACGCGTTGATCTATGTAATATAATCAACAGCTTCTTGCTGTGGGAGTCAATTGTACCTTGTTCGTATTTACTTTTCTTTATGTACGTGCAATGTCAAAGAAGAAAATGAAAACTGAAGCTGTTTTCTCAGCCAGACCCAATAAAATCTTCTTTCGTTGCAAGCCGAGGGACTATCATTTTATTACGTAAAATTAGCGACTCAGATTCATTGTAGTATGGGCAATGAATTCTTATTCTTTGTCAAGGGTCACTGTAGAAATAGCATTAGACGTGGAAAATTGGTAGTGTTACTGAACAAGCATGGGAGCCTAGGGATAAAGAGGAAGGTCCTATCGACCTTATTTCATAGGCTTTGATTTTTTTTTCAGGTAATGTTTTATTCTACTTCCATGTTTGTGCTTCTCCGCATAATGATACTGAGTATTTCATCGTGAACAATGCTTTATATTTTGTTATTACTGGAATTACATTTAATTACATTTAATGATTTTTACTTAAGTATTTGATTTTATTTTTCAAGATTATATGCCTTTGGTTGTTAATTGAGGAACAACATATTCTTCACAGAAAGGAATTCCTAATCAAAATGTGCCAAAATAAATACATCGTGATGCCCCCCTATTTAGCGTAAAGAATTGTCATAAATTAGGGGATCTTCATCATTCTATTTAAGTATAGAGCTCTCTTTGTCATCAATTTCAATTCTTATATTTGCAGTTTTTGAAGGGAATTATTATTTCGTCACCGAAGGTGTACATCTGCACCTGTTTTCTCCATATAGTCCTGAGGAATTTTAAGGAAAAACTCATTCCTGGCGCGACTGAATCATCTCTGATTACCATGTCTTTACTTACCGCTCACTCACAAAGTGCTTTGGCGTGGCTTCATTCTTCTCCGTCTTGCTATTCATCTAGCTCTAAAGTCCATGCCGTATCTTCCACACCCCTGTTCTTTGCTTCTATACCGAGTTGGCCTTTTGTTGTCTACACCGAGGTGACGAGGGAGGCTGGGGAGGCGCGTGGGTGGCGAAGGGGAGGAGGGTGATGGGGAATCGGGGCGGGGGCCGAACGTTGTGGAGTAGGCAGGAATGCCGGCAAGAGTTCCTCATTCTTATTCCTGTCGTCTTTAAGTAGCAAAGGAGAAGCCGACGCGCTTTAACAGACTCTAAGAGTTCCCAATCGCTCCCACGCATATCTCAGCCGAGTTGATTTTTACTCCCAGCCGCCTCCTCAGGCCATTCCCCCCCTTTTATCGCTAGCTTCCTTCCCCATGTCACCCTTCTTGTTCATTCCCACTTTCTCCTCTCGTTTAGTGCATTAACTATCTCATTCCTATTCTCACCTTATGTGATTAAATACCCTCCCGAAAGGTAACATGCTTTCCCGATTTGTTCTTGCATATTCCCCGTTAAGAATACTGAGTAATGAATAGGAGATCGATAAGAAGAGAGTAGAGTAACAACATCGTGTACCATGTTAAAACGAAATAGCACATAGATTTTGCTCGATAACGTGGGACTCAATTTCAGACTTCTAAAAACAGCACCATTTATTAGTTAAAAATTTTAGTAGGTAATAATGTATTAGTGTAGTTCTGTAAAATGCCTATTTGTTCCTGGAATAATTTACCTTTTTTCATATTTAATAGATGAAGGATTTTACAATCTATAGTGGGTGCAATTTTATTATTCTTATTCTTTGAAATTTTAGGCATAATATATTTCTTCCTTTATTCAGGCAACATTTTAATAACATTTAAGTAAAATGCGTTAGTAGTTAATACCTTAGCCGAGGAACTTTGGTCTTCTGAAGATATAATTCAGGTGTAATATTTTTAAGCTAAGGGTTTATCTATGATTCATAAGTGCATTATATGAAAGTAAATTTCTTTTATTTGAACATAATTTACTCTGAAAATTATAACGCGCTTTCTCAAAATCTAAGGTTCTCACTTTTTTTCTTTCAAAACAACGCATAAAGTTTTTAAGAAGTCCATTAACCTGTAATTTAGTGCAATAAGAAATTACGATTTGCTTAGGTTCATTTATAGTAAAAAATCCACAGTAGAAATGATGATACCTTGAATTCAAAGTTTTGACGAATAAATTAAAGAAATTATGCTGTCCTTCTCGAGGTGAACAAAGTCCAAGAACTCCGTTTCAAAGGGTGAAGCTAGGAAGTGAGTGCGGAAGCATTCCTCAAAATCTCAATTAAATAGTTGTGTGCGAAGCTTACCACTCTGGTCCCGTTTCCCTAGAGTGCCTTGCCTTGTCGCGGGGTTTCCTTTGCCGCTGTGCAAACCATCCCTGGCAAATACTCCTTTCCCGCCTGACCCCGGTGAGAGCCCGCACATCGAGTACCGGTCTTCCTCCCCGATAAACATTCATTCACACGTCATCGCCTCAAAAAAAACCTTTATCCCTGTCTTTCCCAATGTACTATTCCATCGTGGGAACATCCTCCTGTACTTTTCAATTGGAATACTCGTCGTCCCCCTCCACGTACCCTTCCTTCCCCTACCCTTTTAATTGACCCGTGTGGCCTCGCACGCACTTCTTCCATCACTTCGAAAACGCTTCCATCCCGAGCGCTCAACCGCCGCCCCGCCGCCGGGGGGCACTTAACCAGCGGAGCCCGTCGTGAAACCGGGGACCGTAGATGCAGGTGTACTCCCACACTTTGGGAAGGCGCACCAATTAGTGGATTTCAAGCCGCTTGCCGGTTGCCCCAGGAATGTAGGTACGTTCGCCCGATGTGCCTCAACGTTTGTAATACTTGAATTTTCTTCCCTCGTGGAGGGAGGATGGGAGGTGCCCCCCGCCCCCTTTCCGTCGCGCTACTCCTGGTTTTGCAAAAGGTAAAATGCGCTCTGCGATTCGCTTGGTTAACGCGGCCCTGCAGGAGGTGCGATGTTTTCGTTACGTTACGGAGCAGGAGTGAATGAAAGCGTTTGCAATTTCCTTTCGTGTGGTATCTACGCGTCCGACGCGTCGTCCAGATCCTGATGATCATACTATTTAACCAAACAAAAACAGTATCCTTACTAGTAAACGCTAACGGATGCCGCTAGAGATTAGTTTTTTCTTGGTCCGGCTCGAAGTTTCAGCTCTTTCAAATTTATTTTAAACCGCAGCTGCCATATTATTACATCTCTTTTTGACTATTTGTTATTTTTGACTATCCTCCGATTGATAAATTATTCCCGATTCGTGAATAAACTGAAGACTTTTTAAAGTTTCAGTGAAAGAAGTGCTCATGTATATACCTAAATATTATCCCAATACGTAAAACATTTGGTTAATTATCCAAGTGCTCTGTCCTGAAGGAGTATATCAGCTTATAAAATATAAAAAATCTTGGTTTTTCCGCAATTTTATTTTAACTCTACCCAGATTTCGACTATAAAGTTAGGTGAACTACAGAAAATTATCTTGCACTTCGGGTTACATGCCTACACCCCCCGAGGAGCTGAGAACTTTGAAGATTAGTTGGTTGATCGAAACAATGTAAGGTCGAGGAGGGGTGAACTACAAGCTTACAGTGTGTCATTTATAATACGAGTACGTATTATATTTTGAACCCAGTCTTTAGAATCTCAAACTGTTTGAGTGGATATAGGCTGAGTCCCTTCCTCACTAAATGAAAGATTTTAGGAATGGAATTACTTTTGTCTCTATTTTCAAGGTGATGTTTAGAAGTTTGGGATGTTTGGTTTACATTTTTAAACCAGGCCTGATGTTTCTTTATCCTTTTCTGGAATTTGCATCCTGTTTGCTCTATGAGTGCAGCAGTGCATTCGCACTGAAGATGACAAACTATGCTCTTTTCTAAAATTGGGATTTTATCCTTGTTATATGATAAAATATTCTTCAGGTTAGCTTTATTATAGAATACTAGTCTTATTTTGTCTTTCGTTAAAGCCTTCGTGGTTTTACATGACAATTTTATGAGGCAAAAATCCTCTTCCACTTCATTGCAGTACCAATTTCGAAGGTGGTACCGAAGATGAAATTAATCTTTTAAATTAATCTAAACTCAACGGTTTTTAAATTTAGGTGAAAATAAACAAGTTTATTTATATTTTATGATAAATCGTTACCACTGGTTAATGGCCGATACCACCAACACTATATCTGCTATTTTCTTTTAGTAAACTTATATTAACTTACAGTATTTAAACTATGTCATACATATACCTATTATTGATACTAAAGTTATCTAGGGTTCATATGCCAGACCACGAATATCGTCGTCCACTGCTTTTAACTAGCTTGTCCAGCTCGCTTATAAAGTGTGGTTATATTTAACCTGCATGCCTATGGTCATTTCCTCTCGCTGGCGTTGAAATACACTCATTGTTTCCGAAAACTCATGTGATTTCGCTTCTCCATCCACTAATCAAAATTCCGATTGAGCTAAGACAGAAATGGTATTATCAGCCACCAGTACACGCTGGTCATCTGATCATAATATCTGGAGTGGAAAAATTTATTATAACCAACATACGGCAGCATTGACTTCCAAATTTCACCCCCGTCAGGTCCTCTCTCTCTCTCTCTCTCGAGAAACAACTGACACATTTCCATATGTGCCATCGTCCTTTTTTTCCGGCTTCCCCATGACTTGCTTGTAACCTTCCATGGCAATGATGTGTCACAGCGTCCTCCTTGCCCTCATTTAGTAAACCCTGGGTGGCCAGGAAGGCTGCTTCTTCTTCTCTCCCTCCTCCCATCGCTCGCATGCCCGGCCTCCCGGGGCCCCCACGCGTGTTACACATGTGGTTGGCCAAACGAGCATCGCTCTCCGAACCCCAAAACATTTGTTCCGCCGCTCTCTTACGCCCAAGCGCACAATTCCCTCCCCAAAGTCACCCCTCGGATGTCGCTTAAAATTCCATTTATCAGTCGTATTTCTTGTTTTTATTTTACCATTTTTTTCCGGTGGATCCTACGAAACAGTCGGATGCCACGTTTCCTTTTGATCTTCCCTTCCCCTTGCTGGCTAGGAGACAGTTTCTCTTGTCTCCCTCCTGCCCCATTATTTTGTTCAAGCCTTTTTTTATACTTCGGATTGAGTTTTTTATCCTTTCCAAATCAAGTCGCCTTTGGAATATTTTGTCATAGCTCACTCATTCGCCTCCACCCCTAATAGTCACTTCATCTCTCTCCCATTGAGACGTGATTCCCTCTCTGACTTTGTCTCCACATGCCTACTGTTTTTATTCCTTTTCGTGCCCAGCATGGCTCCTTCCTTCTCCCTCTAATTAATTTTCTGTCATGAACTTCCCATCGGTATTTGAACTGGGGTCGTCATTAACTCACCAGCTAAAAACTTCCCCATACCTCTTTGTGAACGCTATTTAAAAATATGGCAAATAAATATATGGGGATATCTTTTTAGAAATTTACATCCGGAATATTGATTAGGCTGGCATTCAATTCAACGTGAGGAAGATTTTATAAATGGATTTATATATAATTTTAACTTCCAGGATTCGTTCCTGTTAGTCACTAATTGACACAAAACTTAAATGGTTCCTATTTCGTAGTTAACCTTTGGTGTATTTCATCATCTATTATTATTTCTTCTAACCAATCACGCTATTTTATGCATTAAGTACGAAACACGTAGGCCTGTAAGACAAATATTGTTTGCTATCGACAACATTTAAATTTATGCAATTTCTCCTTACTTGACATGATGTTAAATTCCCCATTTAGTGACTAGAAACTTGGAAAATATGCTCCTTTGAATGAATAAAGCAACAAATTCTCGGTATCGTTTACTAAAGCAGCAGCAGTTCATCAATGGATTCAGACAATTTGTAAAAACCGTCCTCTTTAAATCAAAGGTTTTATGTACGCTTGTGTTTATTTATTGTGCATATTAACTATTGATTTATATTTATAGCTTAAAGGCTCTTGCAATAAACATTTTCATACATAAGTTTTATTTAGTTTACAAATTTCCCTTTGCAATAAGTAAGTATTTCATTATTTTATTATTTTATTTAATCCATTTTATAATTTGAGGACGGACTTTGGGCACTTTGCCAAACTGAACCCCTTTTACTCCTTGGTAACCTTGCATCTGGAGATGGCACACCCGACTCTGGTGGCCTCTTCGCACCTTAAGTCCGTGTACTATGTGGCCATCAGGATAAATCAAATGCCTACCTCGTGTTAAGCACTATCTTGATTGAGGGTTACAGAATAGGATAGGTACCGGACGAAAGCGATGAGCTTCAGAAATGGAACCCGTGCCGCCCATGAACGCTCCTCCTCCCACGACTGCACGGTCTGTCTCACCCGGTACAATCCACCAGTTTCCACCTCAACCACACTCGACATGTATCGAGTCTAACTCTGCAGCCCGAATAAGAACTTCCTCCCCACACATAGTTCTTTCTCCCAGCTGCTATCCTTCCGCGCTTCCTTCTTACCAACCCCCCAACTTCTTTCTTCTTCCTCTCCCCTCCGTCCCCTCAGTCTCCCACATCTCCCTGGGACACGTCATTTCTTTCACTCCTCCCACCAGCCATTCTATCCTCAAACAACTTCTGTCTTCCATCCAAAGCCTTCCTCCCAAGGAACCACCCCTTAAAACTCCCTCACGTCTCCTTTCTTGCCTCCCCGAAATTCTCGTCTCTTCTTTCATCCACTGCCTTAAGACATGTCTCCTCTCGCACTCCTTTCTTTTTAATAATGGCAACCCTATACGAAGCAGCGCAAGGATTCTTATCCCCTCCTCCGCCTCCTCTTTCTTCTACCCAGTATTTCTTCCTCGTGTTCCTCGTCCTACTCCCCTCCCATCACCCCCCCTTCCTCCCGCTCCATCCACTTCCCACTCCCGTCTCATCCATCTCACCTTACCGTTGCCCTTCCTTTGACGTCCCGTAACTGCGTGTCTTCACATTGTTATTCCGTCATCCGCGGGCCGTCTCGCACCGGAGGACTTCTGTCGCTCGTGATACGCGCTTGTTGTATTCACCACGACTCGTCTTCATTGTGAAGCGAAGTCACCAAATGTGTTGGAGAAGGTTGAACAGAAATTTTTCCGACTAAATCTTTAGTTTTGTTACTAAAATGTTACACTCCACATTACTCCTATGTTACAACTTCTCAGTTATCGCCATAGTTTGATCGCTGAGGCCTTGGAGTTGCAATTTTAGGCTACCGCTTATATTTAACGACTATGGCTCATTGAAATC
>LYUA01000010.1:836428-850821 GCA_002093875.1 Calopteryx splendens
TTCACGTCCTCCGCCACCCTGCCCCCCACCCTGTCCCACTCTCATTTCTTCCGCCTCTTTTACTCCTTTTTACCCTCTCCCTCCCGATCTCTTACCTCCCTTGTTATGCCCCCTCCTGCTTTCCTTCCTCGACCGACCTCCCTTTTCCCTCCTCTCTTCCTCCACCCATCCCTCCGCCACCCTCCACTCCTCTTCTCCCTTTCCTTATCCGGCAAATCACCCGCTTCAGAGAGATTTCCTCCTTTTTAGCTGCTCCTCCCTCTCCCTTTCCACTCCCCCTCCAACCGGGTTCCCAAGCAAAAACTCCGGAGCCACCCATCCCCCCATCACCACCGCCAGCCCTCCTCCCTCCCCACTCCAACCACCGCAACCCCAACTTCTCCTCCCCGCCCTCGCCAACCCTCTCTCAGCAGGCTTCCCTCACTCATTTGGTCGGAATCCACCGTTCCAACGAATTTCGTCCCCTATCTCACCCTCTCCCCCCCGCCTTCCCACCCGCTCGTCTCCATCCCCCTCTTCCCTCTCACTATCTCTCTCTCTCCATGGCTTTTAAAAACTTTTCCCTCGTTTAAATGGGTGAAGTCTTCTCTCCACGCTTTTCCTTACTTTGGTTCTCCCCCCCCTCTCCAACTTCCTCTTCAACCTCCCATCCCCCTTGCCTTCTCGGGTATCCCCATCCCACTCTCTCCCCTCCCCATCTTCGTCCCCACGCCTCATTCTTACTCGATTCCTCCTTCCTCCCGTCCCCTCCAAACTCGGGTCCACCCAACCCTCCCCCTCGTCTTTTTCGCATCCTTTCTCTATCTTTAAAACTTTTTCTCGGGTCGCTGCCCGCTTCCTCCCCGCACACTTTTCCTTCTCCGTCCTTTTCTTCTTCCTGTACATTTTTCACCCACATCTCGACTTTTTTCCATCTTTTCCGTCACCTCTCGTCCTCCCTATCCATCTTTCCTCGCCATTACGGTTGTTTATGCTACTCGTCTTCTCCTTTCTTTCTTACTTATTTTATCGTTTCCTAAGCGAAGTTTATGCATACATTGTCCGACCTCCCACTATGTGAATGCCCGTAAGTTAGCTCCGATTGTACTGTTTTATGCCAGATATGGTCGTTACTTTCATATTTTTTTTCAATTTGACTACTTAATTTATTGCTAATGGCGTGTTCTAACCTTAATTTTGCTCCATCTTGTTTTATTTATTCCCTAATCTCCAGAGAAATTGGCAATCTCTATATTCTTTTGGCGAAACTCCAATTTCATAAGGAGACAAGGTTCCGATTTAAGTTTTAATTTCTTTACCAACTTTTGAATGAAGGAAATTGCTTTCTTCATTTTTACGGGCGTTGATTATTTACTGGACTTATTAAAATTATTGTATTCGTCCAGCATTCCAATATGGTTATTACAAATTTGTTTTTTTTTATTTCTCTATGGAAGCATGAGTTTTTCTTTAGCATTATTTTTCTTGAACAAAGCTGTCATTTATTATTTTAAATCGTTTCCTTTGAGTTTAGAATTTGCTTCAATCAATTACATTTGTTTTAATAAATTTGATTAAATGATTAGAATTTTAGTAATCATTACCGCCTGCATTCTAAAAAAATATCTACTTTAGCTGGGATTCTCTGACTTACCTATTTCATTATTTTCTGGGTCTCAAAATGTGTTTTTTTAATTATTGCATTCGATTTAACTAATCATTATTTAAAGAGAAAACTATTTATTTGCTTATTTGTAAATTTACTGTTTATAATCTAATACATTTTCCCTATAATCATGAGGATAAATTCCACGGTTAAATTTTTTTTCAAGAGCCCTGATTAGTCATTTCCTCTGTAACTATCTTACCCAAAGTACAGTTATTGATCCCCACTTTAGATATTATAGTTCAATAAACGTCATATTTTTTTCATTTTATAAATTTCTACTGCATTTTAAATGATGGTAGTACCTACCTACCTATATATTCTGCACGGTCTTTATTTCGTAACCTTGCTCTAATTTTTTTAGCACTAGCTAGTTTGCTTCTTAGCAACAAGAATTTTAAATGATATGATAACCTACATTTATTCTCTTAAAGGGTTTCGGCGTACTTATCTGGCCGATTAGATCCTAATTCATGGATGGTTTTATTATAATTTTTGTTCCATTTTCAATTAAAATTTACCTGTCTTGACTGCGGTTTCTCGTCATAATCCTAATCCAATTCTCAAAGAGAGATACTATGACTCTCTATTCCCGTTCTGCTCCAAACTATCTCTTGCCTTGCTAATTTCCCTGCTTAATGTTTCCCAGTCCTCCGTAGCGGGTGGCCTTGTTCCTCCCACGTGTTTCTTTGCTGCAATAATATTTCCTGTGCCTCCTTGCTTCTTCCGTATACGGCCTCGAATTCTCCTTATTTCACCTCCCCCTCTTTTTCACCACATCCTCTAAATTATCCGGCTTTCCTCGTAGTTTCATCTCCTCCCCATATTTTCCGTTCCTTAAATTTTCTCTCTATCCTCCGTTTCTTCTTTCAACCTTGCGTTTTTCTTCAATCTTCCTTCCTTGGATCCCTTGCCTCCTAACCACCATCCTTCCACCTTCAAAACCAGTCCTTCAGCTTCCATTCCTCCGTCTCCTTCTTTGTAACCCGCTTCAAATTACCAAACTTTTATCCACGTCACCGTTTTGAGGGAAAATACTTGAACTTCCAAAGCTTTTGCTCATTTAGTAGATGGTTAAACGGGACGCATTTATTAATTCTCAAAAGGAGAACTACTATATATATATATATATATATATATATGTACATATATATATATATAGATTATATATATATAAATATACCTATATATATGTGTATATATATTATATATATATGTATCAATAATATATTTAGGTATTATTTATTATTATAGTTTATTATTAATATTATTATGAAACATATAAGGTATCAGTATTATTGGAACTACTTACCTGATAACTTAAGAAACTGGCCATAAGAGCTATTTGGTACTATCTGTAAAATACCAACAGCGTTGATTGCTATAGCTAAAGTTGATGATGCTTGTAAGAAAAGTTTTCCATGGCTACATAAGGTTGTAAGCTTCATAAAACAGTTTTGTTTACGCTTTCTCTAAGTTTATTCCTATTTAAGATGCATGACAAAAGTGAATATATTCATTTAAACTGTACTTTTAATTACTATTTATACTTATTCATTTAAACTGAAAAAGGTGCCTGAGATTCTCGGTTAGTAGGAAAAATTATCACTTCTCTTTATAGGGGAAAATGTATCTCCCTAAGTTTAAACTTATTTCTAATGCAAGCCCTAATAACTTGGCAGTATTATGTGGGTCGTTTTTTCCACCCCTGGGTTGGCCCTTGAATTTATTTTCCAGCAGCAATGACTGGAAAATAGCAAACCTATAAAGTAATGAAGGTACAAACGACCAGAAGGTCTGACCGAGCACGGAATGGGTTTTCCTCTCCAGAATTTTAGTGCGGGAAACCCATCGTTCTGCCAATGTCCTTCTTCAAAACTCTTTCTTTTTCTTTTTCTTCCAATATTCAGACCAACTCAGATAAGAAACCCCTCGCATTATTTCCTCCACTTTGCCTAACTTTGACGCGTACGTTTTTGCGAAACCGAAGGAGAAACGGTTTTATCTCCGTTGCGGGTAATTTGAGGCGAGCACGAGCGAGAGGAGCTCTCCGCTTCGGGTTCCTGTGCTACGCACAAAGGCTTACTCGCCTCATAGTTCGCAAAAGTAAGGAAAGGTTAAATGAAGGGGGTTCGAGACCTCCCTTCCTCGGGGGTTGAGCGGAGGCGACGGGGTGGGAGCGGCCGGCAAACGCCGGCTCGGGACCTTGGACGGGAGTTCCGGTGGGGGTTTCGGAGGCTAAAGCGAAAGTGTTCTCGTCGTGAATTGTGTGAGGTTTAGTCGGAAGGATATACGGCAATAGGGACGGGGAGGGAGGGACAGGAGAAAGCGAGGAAGGTGGGAGGAGAAGATTTCGCAGGGGAAGGGTAGTGATGCACGGTGTGGAGGAGAGGGGAGTGAATGTGCGAGAGAGAGAGAGAATGAGAGAATGGTTTGGAAAAGAAAGTGGCATATTGATGAGGGCGCATCTGCCTCGCTTTCAAAATGGAAATGCGCTGAGGTGTGGGAGGAGGCGGTGGGGAAAAGGACTGGCGGGAGTGCTGTCAATATCTTCACACCGCTCCTGCCCTCCCCATCCCAAAAAACCTCGAGAGCTTTTATAGTCTTCCGCACCTACCACCAATGTTCTATTACGAAAAACACTCACATGGTCGTGAGCACTCGAAGCGATTGAAGTGCAGGCTGATATCACACGAGCGGAAGGAATAGAACATAGAAAAAAAATGACTGAATTCTCATCCACCATTTTTTATCTCCTGCCGCGTACCCGCTTCTTGAAGGCTTTCTCAGTTTTCTCGCCTCTTTATCTTTTATATTCCTTTTATTCCTTTTGCGCTCCCGGCCTCGAGCGCTAACTCTATTTCATTTTTTTTATTTCTCTTTTCATTCCATCTTATTGCTTTTTACCAAATCCGAGTTCGATCCTGGGGAATGAAATATTTTCTCAGAATCCACACCTCTCTTCCACGTCGTGCGCGTTGCGTATTTATTTCGTTTCTTAACCGTTCCCACCTCCTATGCGTATTCTACTTCCCTCATCTCCTTCCTTTTTCTTTTCCTGCCAAATTCTCCTTCCTATTTAAAGGTGATGTTGGCTCAAGGCTGCAATATCATACCATACATAGGCATCTGATTCCGAAGCAGAAATGGGCTACATTTTGCGAGAACCTAGAACCCCCATTCTCCGAACTGCGATAGATACCGCAGACACGAGAGCTAGTTTTACTGAGTATCTCCTTCGGCTGCGAAAGCTAACTGTTGATGAAGTAGATAGTGACTCACTGAAATGCTCTTTTGAGGATAATTATTAGGTTATAGCATATATATTCTACAAAGATTATATTGAGCGGAAACACCATTGAATTTCTATTTTATGAAAAAATGTAGATGAGAGTAATTATTTATAATTCTGAATGATGTGTGAAATTGCGTATTGCTAACATAAAAATTAATTTTAACTCGGACGCTTGATTTTTGTAAAAAAAAGTCCTTTTCATCTATCATCACACATAAGGATTGGGTCTGTCCATTGTTTTAATACTTAAGCTTTCACAATATTAATTCGGATCAGGAAATTTCAAAATTTAAAAAGGAAGATATTCAGGGAGATTGAAGAATATACATTAAAAAATTTTATTGCAACGATATTAAACCAAGAGGTTAGATATTGACAGAAAATGCGAATTGGATTATGATTTAATGGCTCAAGGTATACTAGTAAGAAATATTGATTAGATGAAAACGGGAAATAAAAGTCACCATGGCTGATAGAATTGATATTATTCCAAAAGTACTATAGAGCTGATGTTAAAATATAACAAGTTGTTTTGGTCTCTTACGTTAAATTAATGAGCGAGGATATTAGCCATTGGAAGTCTACGTTAAGGACAATTTTAATTTTCATTCTGTAAAAAGATAATGCACCAGGATGTATGGACCATAGTTATACATTGGGCAGTCGGTGTAATTTCGCGAGAAATAAGTGTGGCACTAAAGTCCACAATACAGTAAATAATTGAATCACTTAAAAATTGCTATCTAGTTGTAGATCATCTTGGAAAGAAGAAGAGCGCATGTGGTGACTTCGTAGTAATTTTAACAATGTCGGATGTGAAAGAAATCATGGGATGACTTATTTTATTCCGCGGATTTCGATAATGTATTCGACGGATAAAAAAGTGAAGGAATGTCTTCCCGAATACAAGAGTAGTTTGGAGAGATTGGTTACTTATATTAAAACTCTACATGAGTGCAGATACAAGCGTAGGAGCTGGAAAGTCTGCATGGGCACTGATGAGTACGAGAGTAATGGGAGGTTCATTTTTATACCAGTTCTTTTTAACTATTACGTTGATAGAATGTTAAGGGATATATAAGAGTGGAATTAGTGGGAATGAAAATGTACGTGGAACTGAACGTGTCACTTAAATATTCAATGGAGTAAGCTTCCGTTGTTCAGTCAGCCAAGGGATTACAGTCATTGTTGACCAAATTTATAGAATCATTATGTGCAATATGATCTACATTTTAATAATTTATAAAACAAATAACAGATACGTGCGGTGTGGGAAGGTGAAGTTAAACATTTAATTACGAGGCATGTCATTAGAGCTAGTAGTAATGTTCACGTAAGTCGGGGGTATCTGAGTGGAAATGGGCACAGTACTAAGGAGGATAATAAGGATATCAAAATATGCAAAAGTTCAAAAAGTGGAAGGGAAATGATAAAAAGTGATTAAAAGTAAACACATGAAAAATGTAGTTGAACTTGATAGGGAGCGTAGCATTGTCCGGTTCTTAAACCTGGTATTTGAGGAAAGAGGCAATTACAGTGGATAATTTAGATATGTGGGTATATGGTAAAAGGGGAATATAAGATGGATTAGTATAAGACAAACTGAGTATGCTTAAGCTGAAAATGTAGAGACCTATTGACCTATACGACGGTGATAAAAAGTGTGCAGGGATGAAGAAGAAAATACTGTGGGGCAAAAGGTGTTGTGTGCAATACAAGTATAATAATACACTAATGCGTACAATAATTAGCCCTCACACCAACCCAAAAACGGATTAATTTAACGCAATCAAGTTATATTGAGGTCAGTTCTACTCTGCTAGTGGTAGTAAGATGATTTCTTATACTATTTATCTATTTCCAAGAATTTATTTCTTGGGAATAGTCGTATGTTCCTTTTAATATTCTGATCAACGTTTTCATTCAATATTTTTTCGCTCCCATTGATGATTTCCGCTCTCATATTTGTAACAACAACGTATTCTCCAATCTTCCCTCTCCTTTGATCTCTGATCTGTGTCCCCGTGATCCCCCCACTCTCCACACTCCCGAGTTTCCGACCCTAACCCCAACCCATTTGCATCCCGAGTCATCGCAAAGACACTCCATTTCCCCTCGCGTCGTTTCAAAAGCCTTTCACTCGCTTCCGGCGCTTCTTGCTGTCATGCATTCCATTGTTTTTGCTCCATTTTCTCCCGCAGGTCTTTTGTTTTCACACAGTATTGAATTTTCAGCCATCTTCTTCATATTCACCCTTGTTCTCACCTCTGCATCCAAGGCAATGCATTTTTCGCTCGTTTTACAACCAATTTTTCGCCCATCTCCCCATCGCTCTCCGCACTCCAGACAACTTCGTATTTTACATTTTCTACTCTATATAACACCAAACCCCTTCCAGCCGCCACATTTCCAGCTAGATCGAGTTTGTTCTTCTTTCCGTTCACCATCCACACACATTAATAGCGTCACAGTATGGTCTCTATGAAATGAAAACCATGAAATTGACGTTTTCGGTAGTGCGTAACTACCCATTGCTTAGAAAATCTTGTCTCCATAAATTATTTTCTGCCAGGGAAAGTAAAATAACTGTCAAGCATGTTTATATTATTTTTTCATGTCTCACTTTAATCGAGTATTTTTGTGTGTTAAAAAATGGGAAATAACTGGTGTACGTGTTAAATAGTTTTTCCCATGGTAGATATAATTACTTTGAATTCAAATTCTTTGGAAAACCATAGAGATTCAGCAACCTTTGATAGGATTAGAACAAATTTAATCGTTCTGACCCTCTAAAATGATTGATCTATCCATAACTAAGATCAGATTTGTGATTTCTCACATATTTATCTCAAACACTGACCCAGTTTCCTACGGCTAAATACCTGGCGTCAATTTAGGAACATTAGGGAAGAAAAAAATTTCCTCTGAATTTTCTAATTATCCCACGAATGTGCCTTCCACTCATTAAAGACAGATTCAGTGCAAAGTTATTATCTTTCGAATGTTAAATAACATGACGAATGTAATGCATCGGTTTCATGGGTCTAAAGTCCCTGAATTTTTATAGGTCTTTGTAAAATTGGCAAGGGCGTAAAGAACCAAAAGATTTTTGTAAGAATTCATGCTTTCTTAGGGGAAACTCGTAAGGCTGGAAACGTTGAGCGATCCACAGTGGCAGAATGGAAACCAGCTGCGAATTGAATTGAGACATTTGGCGTGGAGGAGGAGGCGTTCAATGCGCACGGGCGCACGCACGAAATTGCGACGACGGGGGAGGGAAGGGGGGTCTTTCCGAGGGGGGAAGACGCGAGAATCGAAGCACATTCCATGCATTCGCTTTGTTCGCCCTGTGCGGAGGGATTGAGGGGATGGAGAGTTCTCGACGAGGGGGGAAAAAAAGTGAAAAAAGAAAAGGAGGAGGAGAGGGGGTTGGAAAAGCAACTCGAGCTTAACCAAATAGTCTCGTGAATCGGAAACAAAAGAGAGACGGTGAAAGCGTCGAAAATAAGGCGAAAAATATGCGCACCCGAGAAACATGGTGCGGCCCTGGAAACCGAAGAGCCCGTGAGAGAGAGAGAGAGTGTGTGGGCTCACATATCCCCACGAGTGCCTTCTCGACCGGACGAATGGCTCGACGAGAGGGAGGGGGGGCGAGAATGAAAGGAACGAAGCGCAGAGAAAGACGTCAATCGAATATAAAGAAATAAAGAGGGAAGAGGAGGCGATACATAACTTCCCTGAAAATGAGGAGTGGCCGTGTGAAGGGCACGAGTTTTAAGGTTTGTTCGATGGAAACTACGGGGTGGGTTTTTTTTTGGAAGCAAATGATAAGCGCGGTGGGGAAGGAAGAATGGAGTGAACGGAGGTGAGAACGGAGGTGCAAGGGATGTTGAGGGCAGGTGGAATTGGTGAAAGGGGGGTTGGAGGTGTGGAAGTCTGGTGGGCGCGATGAGTTGACACCTAATTCAAACGCAAAATATATACTTACATAAAATCGTTGAATATAGACTCAATGGGACACTTAATGCCCCCGAGGATCAAAACTCTTTTGTGCTATTATTTTCTGTGTATGAGAATGCGAGGCCCTAGTGGTGTGGATATATTAGGTTTCGATACTATAAACGATGTCTTCTGGTAGTCGAAGCGAGACCTCACGTTACCTGGATGATTTGGTGCGTTGATCACTACTGGTGTGATAAAAGGAGATGAGCTCCGATGGGGAAGTCGGCTACGTTAGGGATGTACATTCTTGCTATTCATGCGTTCAAGGTATGATTAGTTTTCCTACCTGATACTACTAAAAACTTGTCTCCCCAGGAGAGAACGTGGAGCAGATAATGCGATATCGCGATTTTTATATGGCGATATGCTAAAAATATATTACGAATCTCTCTTCCAACTCTTGGAGAGATCGTTACTATAAGATTATGGTTAAGTATAACTATGAAACAAGTATGTTTAAAATGTTATATTTTTTAATTTTTATGCTCAGATGTATTTGATGAGTTGTCATCGAAGTTGCTCAGATAATGTTTTAGACTAGGTAGCCCGATTTCTAGTCATTATTCTATGTTAGTTCCTTTGTATCATAACCAATGTTAGCACGTCTCCGATGCGTAGTAAATGATACTGTAGTGGGTGTAAAGCTACTCGAAAAAGAGATCTTCATCGATAGAAGAATATAAATATTCTCTACCATATATGTAATGTTTGTAGTACATTTTTGGTGTGGAATCAACCCCTGTCACGCACTCTAGCTTTTGTGTTACTATTTAGATTTCATTCTGCAGCCAGAAATTACGAGAGACATAACCCCCTCAATGCCGTCTCCTCATTTTTGGAAGCTGTGCAACTTCTCCCTTTCACATTCTCCGACTCAATTCACAAGGTGACCCGCACGATAATGTTGGCTTGGATTCGAGCCTTTGCGTTTCCAATGCAACTTTGATAAGCTATCACTTATCATAAACGTTGCCATGGTCCTATCTGCCACTGTTGAGTCAGCGTTAAGTCGCGAAACTGGACTCATGACCACAGACATGATTTGAAGCAATGGCACGGCCTAATAGTCAACACCGAATGACACCTAATAGAAGCCATTTCTATGGAGACAAGCTCAAACAATATCCGATTTGCGGTGCTACCAACGCAAAACGGGAGATAGATATTTGTGAGGTAATTGGGATACTTTCTCTCGCTGTTTTTGGTGTATGCTATACGCGGCACAGTGGGATAGGGATATTAAGCTTGTCGGGGGGGAAGGCTCAACGTATTTCGTCTCGATTTTTGGTAAATCGATGTTCACGCGATGCTCCGCCCGGGTTAGAAATTCGAGGTTTGAAAATGAACATCACTTGGTCCCCCCTCCTTACTCCCAGGAGGGCGTGGTCCTGGATTATAGGGACAAGGCAAGGGAAAGGCTTAGGAGACGGATGGGAGAGGAATCCTTGGGGGGGTGGAGGAGGGGAGGGAGAAGTAACAGATTGGAGTGGGAAGGAAAAACCTCACATCTCTCCTTCACCCCCCTCTCGGCCCCTCTCTCTCTCTCTCTCGGTTGTTTTTTGTAAATCCCCTGATGCTTAATGACTCCCACATATCAACTCGCCTCCCCTCTTTCCTTTTTCACATCCTTCCCACTCTCTCGCGCACACCCACACAAGCACAGAGGAACTTCGCTATTCCATCAGACTCGAGCCGTGGGGGAGGAGACTGAGAGACACCTCCCCCTTCCTCCGCCCTGGCAGTTCGATACCTGTTCCACCTTCTCCGTTCCTCTTTTTCTCTCCCCCCTCCTCCTCCCACCTCGCAATCCTTCACTCTCGAGATTCTAAAAACGCATCCTTTCGCTCCCGCTCACACATCAACTGTCCCCCGCCCTCACTCTTCCATCTGCGCGCCTTCTCCCGCGCCTATTCCAAGGCTTCTTTTTCGTCCCAGCTCCCAGAGATCTTTTTTCTTTCCTTTTGCCCCCCCCCCCCATTCCCGTTTCCTTTCANNNCTTTCCTTTTGCCCCCCCCCCCCATTACCGTTTCCTTTCAGTCTCACCACGGTTGTCCTCGCTCCCTCTTTCTCTCCATATTGGTGATTTTCAACCAGAGCAGGGTGGGCGTCCGCCGAATAGTCACGACGAACCATACTTAACGTGACGATTATTTTATTTTATAACTCCCAACGGCCATTTAGTGAATGGAACCAATGGATTCGCAGGTAATCTGTTTTTCAATGGTGATAATTGCCAGGAACTAAACGTTCCCGGTCATAAATTTCCAGCGCATTCCACTTCTGAACGAGATTTTATACCTATGCATTGAATAGGCGTTTGGTTTGGTAATACGAGATTCCGTTCAAGGAGCTTCTCTACAGGAAACAAAGATGGCATAATCGTCGTGACGTAAAGAGTCGATGTGTACTTTTAATAGGTTTTATGTGTTTAGTCAAAGTCATGTTTATTATATCTGTTGTCACCGATCTCCAGTGCGTTTCCAGCTGGTATTTATATAGGTACCTATTTATTTCTTTCCATAATTTCACTCAAGTTAAAAAGTGCTTTTATTTTTTAATGCATTCGAAACGTGTTTTTAGTTATTAATATGGCTTGGATCGTTGTTATCATGATCAGTCCAGAATAACAAAGGGTAAGATTTACCTAACTTTGAATTTAACTTGTCGTTTGTATACAAATTTAATCAATATTAAAACAAAATAAACCGAGGGACTTTTTCATAATCCCGGTATAGGGGCGTTACGGCAGTTCTAGAATTCCTTGATGAGCGGTAATTCATTTCTTCCCAAATTAATATGTGATTGTCCTTTCTTATCCTAATATTATGCGCAAGAATTTATTTCCTGATCCACCGAAAAACCTCTTATTACAGTATAAAACCTTATCATAGGTGTAGTTCCTAGTAATTATTTATACCTTAAATAATTACCAATCTTTTAAACATTTACTTTACTGGCTCGATGAAGCATCGCGGAGGGGTGTGCGCAGTGGTGCCGTCTCTGTTTCTCAAATTGATAAATAAGCTGTGTTAAATATTTCATATAAAGCTTAAAATGAATGCCATTCCTGCAATTCAAGACTTTTTTTTGCTGAAATAAAAAATATTATGTAAAGCTTCCACGAATTCCTTTTCACCATGAAGCGTATTGCACATAATTCCATTTGCTCTCGATTTCTATGCTTTCTGATTTGTGCTGCGGCCAGGTTCATAAGTGCCCTCGGTCACAAAATCCCTATATCTGACTATAAACTCAGTTTCCCCTTTTTGAGCTGAGTTACTGCTTCCTCTTTCGCTGCCGTCCGGTGCGTCCTCCTCCCCTCTCAAAATCCTCCCGCACTCCCAAACGTCCGTCCCTTCGCCCCTTGCCAACGTTTTCATCAATCGCACACAAGAGTGCGGAAGAAAAAAATTGAATGATAAAAAAGTGACATCCCTCTCGCATGCCAGGCCTTCTCCACCCCTGCCCCTCGCGTTGCCTTGCTCCAAATCCCGAAATTTCCTCCCCCAATCCCAGGGTCCCTCCGCCCCCCAACCCGTCTCCTCACCAACCTGCCTGCCTCCCTCCCTGTTCTAAATCTCTCGTTTTTACATTCCCCCCCTCCTCTCTCTCGCCATCCCCTCCCTTTCCCCCACACCCTCCTCATCTGATACATGGACGCGTCACACATGATTGATAGTGGTTCCAGTGGCATCCGCTAGCGATTAAAACGTTCGTCCGCGATGGGGCTGCCTGGGGTGTGGAGGGTGAAGGACTGGAGTGAGAGAACAGAGAGTTCTGCTCGAGAATTCGTGGCCTGGGGTGAGGGGAGAGGGGATAAGCATAAAGGCTCGTTATTAAGAAGGGCTACATTTATATCGATGGACGGGGAGGGGAGGGTCGGCTTGGATAGGTCTGCCGAGGTGGTTTCAGTCTTTACGCTTGCGATAACAAAGTGACGAGTCGTGATCCTGTGGAACTTAAAACGCGCCGTTTCTCTTTTTTCACATTCCACGAAGACACTCCTACGTCACCGTCGAATTAAGGCGAGGATGGATGAGATGAATTTGGTAGATACTAACATGCTGTACCTACTCCAGTTCCTAAATTATAAATGCGACGGTACGGTCGGAGGTCGCATTCATGGGTGGATGCGTCGCGGAATTACTCTGAAACGGCCATGTATATCAAAGTCGGATGATGAATTTAATTTAAACATAATTCTACTTACGATTCACTGAGTGATTTAAGATAATTAGTAATAGAATACCAGCTGGAGATCGTAAGAAGTAGAATTTTAGTTTTTATATAAAGTGTGGAAGCAGAATTAAAAAAAAAAAATTAAAAGGAAATTAAAAATAGTTAAGTTAAAATAGTTATTGAGGAATGGGTCCTTGGGATATTATTTATAGTGACATAAATACTCAACTCACTCACTCTCAATTTTGTAGTTCCAGGCTTCCAATTGTTATCACAAGTTGTCAAAAATTTATTTTGTTAAATTCAAAGATAATTCAAATTTGTAACATTTTGAGATACGTTGAAATTTAATTAACAAGGCAAATGATGCCATTTATCGATGCATATTCAAATATTGGCCTTGTTAAAATTCATTTCCCGCAAATGCAAGGTTCATGTGATAAATGTTGTTAAAATTAACTCGGTACGGAAGAGAGAATTTTCATGTAAAATTACTGAACTGAAATGTTTTTTAATTAAAAAGTGATTATTTACCTCATATGTCCGTTTAGAATTTTATTAATTTTTAAATGATAAACTTCTGGCTTTATTTAATCAAACAAAAGTCATTACTATGCGTCAATAGTGTTGATGTAGGTGATATTTGGTTTTCCTTTGAGGAAACATTTGTTCTCCAAGTATTTGAAGGCAATTTTTCCTTCGTTACTCTAGCGCCTCTTCGGTTGCCTATTAGAAATATTGTTACTTTTATTATCAATAACTAAGTTTCAGTTCTGCTGTATTGTGGAAGAAAAATTCCTGTTTGGTTTTTTAGGAAAAGTATTTGGCGGGGACTATAGGGAAGCAGTCAGTGAGATGAAAACCCCATCAGCCGTGTTGATTCCATTCTTAAGAATTATCTTTTTTCTTTCCCACTGCGAGCGAAATACATACTCGAAGTTTGTGGTAGGTACTCGGCCTTCATGAAATTGCCTGCCTTCCCCCCCTCTTGCCCGCCGAACGTACAAATATTTGCCTATTCAATGCCGAAGTGTACCCACGCGACCAAAATGCCAAGTAAGAGGACAAAAAAAATAAATAGGCTAAGATTTGTGTCCGGGCTCCATCTCCCCTACATCCGCACATTGTTGCTTCATTCTTAATGCCATCGCCAACAGACTCCGAACCCCCCCCCCCTGAGATGGTACCCACTCAGCCCCTTTGCATCTCCCCCAATCTCCCATCCCTCAAGAAAACACCTCGTATTCTTTAGGGGGGGGGGCGGGGTCGAGC
>LYUA01000010.1:943568-953870 GCA_002093875.1 Calopteryx splendens
CCCCCTCCAGCGTCCTATCCTGGAAACTTCTTCCTTTTCCACTTTTTCCAAGGCCTCCCCTGCTGATATCTTACCCTTTGAAACCATTCCCGGAACATCTCCGTCAGTCTCACTTAGCTAACATCTTTTCCCTAACCTCTTTTCCCTTATTCAGCAAAGTTTTCTTGCCCTACAACTTTCGCCCTTTCTCTCTCTCTCTCTTTCCCTTTACCAAATTACCTCCAAAGATCTCGACAAGTCTAGTCCACTCTTTCGCTTTCCGTTTCTGTTTACTTATACATCTCTGACTCTTTCCCCCTTTGCTTCCTCTTATCACTGTGTGGAGTTACCTTGTGGTTTGTGGAACGGCTTTCTCACCAGGTCACCTTGGTTCAAATCCAATCTTGAATAACAAATTTTGGTTTAAGTCTCTTGCGTAGAAAAAAAAGAAGATGGTGTCGTCTGTTTAGTAAATTCGTCCGAAAACGGAGTTTTCTATGCAAATAATGTTATTATCCTCGTGGAAATAAAAATATTCCAGTTCACTTACATATTTTTCTTTAGATGTTCTTTTTTAATTAATGTAGGTAATTCAAATCGGAAATAGTGTACGGATGGGAAAGCGGTGGAGTTAGATAGGTCGCCAAGTTGATGAGCTTACCTAACAGAACGTGTGTATTCGTTTATAAATGTATAGATTATCTTAAAATTGAATTAGTAAATGCACTCACTTTCCTGCTTTCTCATTTTAATCTACATTGCTTCTCTCATGGAGTGTAAATATTTAAGTAAATATGTACCTGCCGTTCTTTCAGAAGGTGTACAAAGCGGCAAGGTAAGAAAAATTTTATGAGGTAAAGAAAATTTTACCAAGGGGAGGGGGTTTGGTGACAAAGAATTTGAGTGAATATTTAAAGAAAAGATTAGTGAAAACTTCGATATGGAGCGTAGTATTGTACGTGAAGAAGCTTGATCGTTGAGGCAAGATGATTATCGTAGATTGGATGCTTCTGAGATATGGTGTGAAGAAGGATGAAAACCGTGAAATGGAAAGACGATTAAACCAAATTCTGGGTTTGTTAGGGGAAAAGAGAAATTAGTAGGTAGAAATTCTAAGAAGACAGAAAAATTGGATGGAGGTCGTGTTGAGTGGCAGTGAATTGGTGAGTACTTTGATAGAAGGAAGAATTTTGGAAAAGTGAAATAGATGGAAGAAAAGATTGGGTATGTTAATAGACGGAATGTAGGTAGGAAGTATGCGGGTTTGAAGAATAGTTAATTGTAGGGTAGAGTGCCATGGTGTTTAGTGTCGTTTAAGGTGAGGCTTATAACTTAAGCAGTGGTTAGTCTCTGTGTTCATCAAAAAAACATAACTTAACCGGTGATAATTTACCATTGATAATTTACCAATTATCATAATTATAAATATATTTACTGGCATCTGTAGATGAAAGTGTATGAGAACTTGCGTCCAGGAAGCTAGGGTATTGGTTCATTCTTGCCGGAGAGTTAAAATCATTAGAGTAAATTCATTCGCTGCTTGACATGAGCTTAGTGTTTCCTTTCTGATTTTGTCATCTTTTCCCATCTTTTGTTCATATGAAAAAATGTAAATGACTAATAAAAGTCGTTATCAAGATAAATTGAATCGGCCGAGGGCCAATTATATATTACTGGGGGACCGTTGAATCAAGAGTAATGACAAAAAATGTCCACCTCACCTACAAAGCAGACGGGGGAAAAAGCTGAAATCGATATTAAAAATAGCACTCTCTCTAATGCAAGGGAGGTTAGGCATTCTACATCAGTTTAATGAAGCAGAACTCGAAACCCGCCTCCCTGTCATTTCCCTTGCCTTTCGGCAAGGAAACCCTTATTCACACATTCAAAAAAAAATAAAACACATTTGTACATGTGTCCTCCTCGACTGAGTCTTTGAAACGGCCAATTCGTCACTTAGGCCTCCGCCCACTCAATAATTCTATTTTTTCCCGTAGCGCGTGAGGGGGACCAAAGCTAAAGTGGACCAAGTCCAAAATTAAAAATAAAAAGTCCCTTTGTGACGTATTTAAGCTGAATATGAGTTTTCTCCGAGTCTTAACCGACAAAGTCTAAGGGGTAATTCATCACTTTTTTATGTCCTCTTTCAACGTACTTTTGTATCTTTAAAGACATTCCTCTAAAATTTTCTGTCAGGAGATGAATTTAATCTCGACCTCAGAAATATTTTAATGCATGCATCTCATACCTAATAATAATGGCTATTAATGATAGCCATTAAAGTACGAATATTAGAATGTTATTCATTGCCTAATAAGTGATACTAAACGTTATATACTTCAGTATATTTCGTAGAGCAGGCCTGCCATTGATATTTTCTTGCTTGATGTCCATCCCAAGGAAGGAGTACCTTGAAAAACATTTAAAATGCAGTTCGTTAAGTTTTGCGTAAAGTGGGTAACGCATACATTCAGGTCATAATTTTCGTCCTAGAGGTGGTAAATAAACTATCAGCTTGGCTATAGCTATAGGTTACGGTCATGATTCACCAAAAATTCAAACCCTAATCACTGATGGTCTTCTTAATTAAATTGTGTTAAGCTACATTTTTACTCCATTATATTCAAACCTTGCTCTTTGATATTTTTCATTATAAGATCGTCTATTATTTAAATTTTCAGGCCAGGATTTACCAAATTTTTACCTGTCTTTAAGCCGTACAAAACGCATAATCTTTCCTTCATTCTGACTCGCAGCCCCAACATTTTTCCCCTCTATCACAGTTTACAGCATTCCATTGCCTCTCAGTACGCCTTGCTTACACTTTTCTTACCTCCTTCGAATTTCTCCCAAAAACCTTCTTCTTCCGTCCACAGAACTACGATGTCTGTTTTCCACTCTGTTCATTTTATTATCTCCATTTATTTTTACATCCGCTGCTCAGAAATCTACAATCTATGCCTCTTGTTGCCTCAACGGTCTCATTGTGGTGTCTTTCAAAACTATCAAAATTTTAAGTTATTATGTAACTAAATCCATTCCATCTCTTTTATTTGCATTTTTAATTAAAATCCTTATCATGGACACCCTCCACTTTTTAAAGGTTTCTATACCTAAAATATTTATTCTCGAAGTGTCCTTTTTTGCCTATTTACATGTAATACCCTCACTAAACAAGTAACCAACTGTACCTGCTCTAATTTCTGCCCTCCTGTATTAATGGTTTACTGGCCTTTACTTTTCCTTGAGAACCACATTAGCCTTTTGTATTTAATATTTATTCTCATCTCATACATATCGCTTTGATTTATTATTACTCTAAATGGTGATTTCAGTCCCTATACGGACTGGCACACTAAAGCGTCATTTTACTCCCACTTGCTTTCGCTCTTACTTCCAGCCCCTTCACATTAAATTTTTCCGCGTCTGCATTGAAAAGCACCGGTGATAACGGGCAACCCTGTCCCCCTCCCCGCTCTATTACTCCCCACCCTGTTTCTATGTACGGTATCCTTACCTGTGCAGTCTGAGGCAATTACAGGTTTCGGATAAATCTCATACCCCTCCAGTGTACTCCCATCTTCTGCAATACATTCATTAGATGTTCCCAATTTATTCTGTCAAAGACCTACTCAAAATCCAAGAAGCAAGCAAATAGATACATTCTCGTTATATTATATTATATATTCAATCGGTGACCTGATTTCTACTATGGCATCATGTGTACCCATAACCTTTCTAAACCAAAATGATTCTTCCCATAAAATGTCTTTTGCCCTCCTTTCCATTCTTCTGTTGATGATACTGAGTGCTACCTATGCTTCGTACAAAATCAAAGTTATGGTCCTATAGTCCTCACATATTACAGCTTTTACCATTTTAGTGATGGGAATTAATAATGATTTAACGAAGTCTTCTGCCCAAACTCCTCCCTCATAAATGCTATGAATGAGCCCATAAAAACTCTTCCTTCCACATTTTCCTATACCCTTGAGAAGTTATGGAGGGATGTTATTTATCCCCACAACCTTGTTATTTTTTATTTCCTCTCATTCTCTTCCTACCTTTCACCGTAGTATACCTGGATCTAAGCTATCTTCATAAACATCGTATTTACTTTCCATGCCTGAACTCTCTGACCTAATATCTTTACCGTATCGTTCTTCATTGTATCCTCACTTAACCTAATTATCTTCTGTTTCGATAATATTTTTCGTATTTCTCTGTATTTGTGTGATCTAATTTTTCATTCTTAGTTACAAATTCATTTAACTTTCTTATTTCCCATTTTTCCCTGTCTCTATTTTGTCCCTATCCGTATTTCTCCCTCTACCCTCTGCTCTTCCCACCACATTTATTTCTACCGTTTCCTTTCTGGCCTTATTTTATCATCTAGCATTTTGTACGTCCTTCCCTCTAATTTTGTTTTTACGCTCTTCCATGTCTTATAATCGTCTAATTAATGTCTTCAGAAATCCTCATTTAATTCGTATTTACCGTTCCTATGTTTCATTTGCAGCTTTTACCGTTACTACCCCTAATATGAGAGACGACCACAATACCAAGAGCATCAACTCAATAACCTGAAGAGTTCCGTAAAGTTATCCCTGAAACTGCAGATTTCATAAGTCGAGAGTCAGAAAAAGGACATAGCGTCATGACAGTCAAAAATAACATACCTAATTTATCCAGTAAATTAATGTTATTCCATTATTTATCAAATTAAAAAACAACAAATTTTAGAACCATGGCAGTTAAAACACACGGCCTTCGGATCTTGAGCAGTATCACCAGTTGTATTCATTAACAAGCAGGAACCTTATATCCCTTACAGTTTCACCCACGTATTACCTACCCTTCCTCACCTTGTTCTGAGTAGGTATGTATGTATGTAAGGGAGTCAGATGTTGCTTAATGCACCTGTGATGATGCTCAAGAATCGAAACCCAGGTCGTGTGTTTTAACATTTCAGTGGTGCTAGCCAAATTTTTCTCTATTAGAGTACCATGAATGACGAATGCTTGCTGCTGAATGAAAGATGCTGAAATTATTGAAACTAAATTCTTGAAATAAACCGCTAACGCCGGCAAAGAAAGATTTTTTATGCCTGTTTTACTATCAGTTTTCGCATCCCCTTTTATAATATTTGCATGGTAGATAATATAATGGATAATAATATAGAAGTTTAAAAAAATCTCGAGGTGATAGTTATTTTGGAAATTATTTTAATAATGGTAAGCTGCATTTACACCTACGTAATTATCCGCAGGGGCGTGTGGCAGATGGTGTTAGGACACTAATCGTTAATAAAAGGGAAGCAGAAAGCGGTGTTTTAATGGAGGGGGTAATATATGTACCTACTTGTTAACATTTTCATCTCCTTGTGTTGTGGCCATGGATCGTGCGACGGAAAAACAAGTTCTTGAATCTATCGGTTCCACAGGATAGTTTTCGAATTTCAAAATCAATGTCCGTCTTGCTATGGAATTTGGGGTGGATCGATTCATTTATCATATATATGCCTCGCAGTCAAAATCACACGATTAATATCTGTTTAACGAGTTAAATTTAGAATAGAACCTTCCTTTCTCTATTGATTACCATCCCAAATTACGGATTAACTGTGTGACGCTCTGGATTCTATATTTACAGTTTTTAACGGAAAGTGCCACTCTATTCTGTAATTTGTTTAACTTTTTGAATAATTGTTTTTTAACTCGGTTCCCATATACTCTTAGCATATTCTGCAATTAAAATACTCTAGATGATGTAGAAATATCGTTAGACTCGATGCATCGGTCGAATTAGGTTTTGATATCGAACACAAACCTGTATAACTATTTCCCAGTGATTTTACGGTATACGAGCGTATCGGCCATTCCTGCTAAATTTCTATTCTGCCCTATTAAATGAATTTCTTACCTAATAACGCATGGTAAGTTGAAGGTTTCCATTTGAAAATCATCGTTCAGCTCATGCTTTCCGTCTTACCGTCCCAGGTCTTCCCATTGGCCTGATTATGCAAGGCGCAACCTCATCTTCCCCTGACCCTCTCCCAAACCCTTCCCCTCTCATTCCCACAATCGCCCTAATTCACAGCTGCCCTCCGCTCTTTTCTCATTCATGGAGTTTTACCATTACTATTAATTCTCCTCTCTTCCCTCCCGCCTTATTTGCCCCATCCTCCCACCGCTCCCTCTTCCCTTTCTTCCACCACCTAAAGCCTTGCAGCCTTCTCTGACTTGATTCTTGATTCATCCGAGAGAAGGTTTTTTATGTCCCCGGCGTCGCTTTTAATTCTTAACACGTTCCCCCTTTCTCCCATTCCCGTTTCCCACTCCTTCGCTCCCCTTGCACGCACAGATTCCCTCCCTCAAACTCTCTGCCTACCTAATAAAACCTCTCCCTTTCCCTCTTACTTTCTCCCACCACCGGGCTTTCTCCCCCAAGCCTCTCTCAACCCCCAACCTCGCAACCTTCTTGCTATCCTCGTAAGATTGGAGTTTTATTTTATCAAATTAAAGTCGTGTACCTTCTTTCCATTTTGTAACCTCTCGTCGGAGTGGATCTCTGCGGGTCTGTTTGTTAAGTCTACTTTTTAAGGTGCAGCGGCTTTGATTATTATTTCTTTTTTAATTCGGTCATTTTAAATTAATTAAACATTAGTATCACATCCGTCAGTATGCATTACGGTTCAGCCTTTTTGAACTCATTTTTGCGTTGATTACCTTTTATATGCTCGGTCAGTCACGAAAAGAGTAGGTATTAACACATCCACACAGTTATACTTGTGGGTATATGAATATATGGGTGATTATATGTGTGTTTATTAATTCTCATTCTTTTGTTGAAGTTATTTATGCCACTGGAAAGTTAAAATATTCATCCACATAAGAAAAATATTTTATGACCCTGGATGCTTTCTCCGCTGTGTGGCATCATCCACGAAGTGATGAAACCATGGATGTGGAATACATTTTTTACGCGTAATAGCAGTGTTTTTTTGGGTTCATCACGATAGGGAAATTCCACCAGGTTAAGCTGAAAACTTCTTATATTAAATAGTATATTTTCCCTTTACGTCACAGCTATAATTAAAATTATTTAAAATTTTACGCTAGTGAGTTTTTATTATCTGCAGTCTTTATATTTGTATTTGGAGACAATTTAAAGTAGGTATTATGAACATTTTGTTTTTCCATAAATACTAATTTCAGATAAATATACGTGACTTTACATCACATATATTGCAGTGTACATTTTTAATCACGGTTTTTCCAATATCTAGGTCGCGTAACACAGGCGCGTAAAAAATTACTGCTTCCATAATTGTAATATGTTGCAATGTTAGGTGCATTCTCATTTTTTTAATCCCTAATAAATACAAGTCTAGCTGAAACGTGATATCTCTTAATCTTGGTGAGATATCGGTCAGTCACATCCAAATATTGACGTTAAGCAGATAACTAAAAATATGCTAAAACAAGCTACCATCCATAAAATAATATTTTATGACCAACATAAAGGAGCGTATATGTGAGCGAATCAGTTTTTGTATTCAATATAAATCCTTTTGACTCAACATAATTCCATTGTTTCTATCGTTATGGGTCATATTTATGTCATGGAAGTAATTTTTAATAATATTATTACATAAAATATTATAATATTTTAATAACGTTTACTCCTCTTCCGAACGAGACGAGGGCCTCGCATCCCATGGGCGTAGATATTGGCGCCCGTGGAAAGGCGTGGAGACAGAGATAAAAGATACGCAATCAGCTCTTATGTGGACAAGGCTTCATTAATTCCAGTAATGACGAAGGATCCTTGTTCAAATATACTCCACTTCCTCTGGGTGTTTTCTAGAATTTTAATGCTGAGAATAACGCGGGGATCGATGTGGGATGGCGATCGAAACGGTTCGTAGGTCCTTAACGGAAAGGCGACTTGCTTTAAAAAGCGTGAAACGCATATAATCCATCTCTCCCTTTCATTCGGGAATCCGAAAGGGAAGGAGCAGTGAGGGGGGAGGGCGGAGGGGCATGGGACCGTTTTAACACCGCAGGATACCCCCTCCTCGACGCGTCCCCTCTTACCCTTTTCCGCGCCGGTCTCCCGTTTTTCCCAAGCGTCCTAAAACAATCCCTCTCAATTCTTCCGTTATCCGGGCGAGTTGAATAAAGGGAGTCGTCGGTTTTCGGTGGATAAGGGGGTTGAAAGAGGGGCAGCTCGCGATACTTATTGTTTTTTCAACCAAGGGGGCTCTTTGTACGCGCGCCTTTTAACAAAACCAAAACGAACCCTCCTTGGCACCCTCCTTTCTTCTCCCTTTGCAAACCCTTTCTCTCTTTTCTTTGCCCTATTGCTCTCTCTCTCTCTCTCTCCCTCAAACGCATGCACGCATAAAAACGGACTCCCGTATAACGCCTTATTTCTGCCTTTTTACCGCAGATGCCTCCTTGGAATTCAGGCTTATCCGTCTCACCCTGTAGGCTCATCGCTCCCTTTCCCTCCAATCTCTCGCCTTCGCTTCCTCCTCTCTCTCTCCTCCGTTATTCAACCTCTACTCCCTACGATCCCCTCCCGCCACCCTTTTCATCACCATTGTTTGAAGTTTGCCTGATTAACAAAGTTGTCTTGAGGTGGTGCGAGGGTCAAGGTGTAGGGACAGGACGGAAGTCGAGGTTTAAGGTCTGAGGTATGGTTTTAAGGCCGGGAGAGGGAAGAGGGATAGGGATGGGGGTAGAGAGTGTGTGAATAAAGTGAAAAGGGCTATTTCAACGAGTTATAGCTTGGAGCGAAAATCTATTGAGTGTGTCAATGGTCGGGAAATAGAAATGGAAATGTGTAGTAGGGTAAGACCTGAAGGGGGGTAAGATAAGGGTTAGAGTGTTGGTATTTATGATGTGTTGAGGGCGAGAAAGGACGAAGATGAAAGGTGATTTAAAAAGTAAGAATGGTTAGTTAGTCAAGTTACCAAGAAGTACTTGGTACTGTTTTTAGTCTTTCATCAATTATTTGGAACTTCAATTGGTTTTAACTGCAATTTAATTCTTTGGAATTCATTGGAGGGTATGTTTTCTTTAATAGTCTTGCATGATATTTTATAATTTTTTTCTTTAATGTGAAACGCCAATAAACTCTGAGATTCTTTCTGATTTCGGATACGGAATGTCTCAATCAATTTATTCAAATGAAATAAGGATTTCACTTCGTGCTACATGTGCGGAATAATTTTTCATTTTTAATTAATATTGCAGGAGCTTCAATATTATCCTTTCAATTTACATATTTCTTTTCAAATATTTGGGAAATTTTCAGTTTCATCGCATCAGATTTGTAAATGAATTCCAGAATACGCTTAAGAATTCCCTCAAATGGTTAATTGTGTGTATATTTTTCGCGTTTGTTGAATAAGTAATCGTTTTAAATATTCTGGAAAGCCACGTAACACACTAGTCCAGTATAGTAGCTATAACAGTCAGTTAAATTATTCAATATATTTAGGACGAAATCATCCCCATGCTGATATAGGTGAGTTTAACTTTTCTTTAAAAATAGCGAGCTTAACGTCCTTCCATGCCATAAAACTGAATAGGAAACGTCTTTTTCTGAACATTGGTTGCAGATCAGTGCTCGATGGAATATAAAAAAGAAATCACCCATGTTATAACCATTTTTCAAGAGATGGAGATAAAACACTCGATAAATAGTTTCAAGTGATAAACTTCTATCACTGCGGTTCTACACAGGAGTGAATCTCTTCATTTTTTGGCGAAAGCATTAGCTTGGCACCCCGAATATTCATGAATGGTAATGGGGAGTGGGTAAAGTGCACATTTTGAATTAAATAGAGGAGGAGGGAGGGAAGAAACTTCGATTTATTTCGAAGAATAAAATCAAAAGCGTCCGGAGTGAGGCGCCCGCCGTGCATGAGTGTTAAATATTCATAACTTTTTACCGATAAATATTACTCCTCGCCCCTTCTCCTCACCAAAACCACCCTCTTAACCGTCTCCGTCGTAGGTGCCCTAGTTGCCCGCCGTAGAAGCGCACCCCCTCCCCATTTTCCCTCCCGACTCCACTTTCCCCTCACGACTAACCCTTTCCGCTCCAACCGGCCTCACCCCGTCCGTGAAAACCAAGCTCCCCCCCCCACCCAACCAACGCCCCCCTCTCTCTCTCTCTTGGGGTTCACTTTAGGAACGAAAGACTTCACCCCACCCGCCATCCTCCCCCAATCCCACCACCCTCCTTTCCCCCCTTGCCCCTGGAACGACGCCATCCGACCCACCCCCTCAACCTCCTACTCCCTCGCGG
>LYUA01000010.1:1009403-1021465 GCA_002093875.1 Calopteryx splendens
CCCCCCCCGAGGGGCATAGCGACGGGGGAGTAATCGCGACTCATCCACGACGGGCCGAGAGAGGCAGTTTGCATGGGATGCTGGAGCCACAACCACCGCGGCCCTCCCGCAGGGGACAGGGGGTGGGTGCCATGAGCACAATGGTGACGTTTATCTCGTCATGGCAACGCGGGGCGGAAGTAGCGTCCCTAGGGATGGCTTCCTTCTCGAGTGCATGTCCGGGGCGAAAAACGCTGAGCGCACGCCTAGTCCCGAAACAAAAGAACGCTACAGTCCGTTTGCGTATTTACAAGTACAGGAAACTTGTCGTTAAACGGCAGCGGTGGTCCACTTTTCTTTTGAATGTCAACATTCACGGCGGGGCATAATAAACGAGCCTCATTACACTTTCAGAGGTATTTTTTAAGCCGTGAGTATTGCAAAGAGTAATATCCTAATATTTTCTTAAAAATATCGATTGAATTATTCATGGATAAGATAAATTTCTTTATTATATTGTAGACTTTTTCATTTAGTAATTTGCGTCTCAGTACCTATAAAATAATTTTTACCCCATCGAAAAATTTCTACCTCACGCAGTTGTATGACTTTGGGATGGATTCAAGATACTAAAAGGAAATTTTTACCTGCCGATAATTGATGAGAATTTGAACCAACGGAACGCCAAAATAATCTTCTGCCTTTTAAATGTTATCCTTAACTGTCCATACATACCTAGAATTACATTTTCGATTTGTGTACAATTAATATTTTTTTAACGTTTGTAATCTAACTTAATATATTTAGCATTGACTGGTTTTTGTCACTGTGTAAAGGATAGTGCCCTACTTTTGAGTTAATATTTTTATTGTTTTAAGTGAAAAACATTGAACATTAATGAAAATTAATGAAATATTTCATTAGTAATGTAGAACCTGATGAATGTTGTGTCTACTTGGGTTTGCATTGCTTACTGCTCCCAAAATATTCAAATATGGCTACATATTCTTGAGCTGTTTTACCTAAAATCAATATTTTTTTTGGTTATCTAATGGTTAGGGTAGGTTAATGATGGACACAACCTCAACCCTATAATACTTAACACTTTCTTCATTTCCGCATATTTCCCGCCACACTTCATAACATATAACATTACTAAAATATGTAATAATACATTTATTACATATGTACTTGGTTTTAAATTTAAGTATGGTGTTTTTATGCAGATGATAATAGTAGGAAGCTTCTTTCATGCTGCAATCTTAGTTATGAATTTAAAAAGCTGAGTAAAAATATTGTCATTTTTCCCGCTCATAGTAGCTAAGTTACAGTATTCATATTTTAAATTAGAACGATTTTTGATATAGTTTCCCCGTAAAAATAAATTTCATAATTTTAGTGTGGAGGTATCGATCAAAAACCATGAAAATTAATAATAATTTTTCATATTAATAGTGTTACAGAAATAGTCTTGTTGTATCGCTTCAGCCGAGAAATATTCATTTGCTGGACATGTTCAGAATTATGTAATTACAGCTTGTCAAATTATAACGATTTCGGCTGAATTTCGTGCATTCGGCAAATTTCCCTAAAACTATCGAAGGTCTTGTATCTAGCTTGAAGTAGGATCCCTTTGTCCACTGTGACGTTGATCACTTCTAGCCCGTGGCAATCCGGTCATTTTGGTGTATGCTAGTCCCCACGCTCGGCCCCAATCCCTTTCCACCCTATCTCAGACCATTCCATTTTTATTCGGTCCCTCTCACCCTTCCTTGTCCCTGGCCTACCCCCTCCCCACCAACTCTGAGTCTTCTCGCCCACTTTGCCATTTCTTTTTTGATCCGGAATTGCTCCGCCTGGGGAAATAGGTCGATGAAAATGGTGAGCCAACGCGACGCGGAGAGGCACTGCGAAGGACGAACGGCACACGAGAGCCGGCCGTTGTTTGAGTGTCTTTTGTTTCGCGATATCCTTCTCATTTCCCGCCAGCCCAGTGGCATCTCTCCGCCAATCCTCGCGTCCCCTTCCCTTCAACCCGTTCACCATCCACCCACACGCCCTGGCAGCTCCTTCCACGCGCAAAGAGGGGACCGCTTCTTCCGATTTCGCGTCATTTTCCATCCAAAACTCTTCCTGGACGTTACGAGTGTGCAACTAAGATTTTGTTTTCCTTTATTTACGTCGCCCGACTTTTTTTTAAGGGTCGGTCGTGGTCTTTTGTTTTAAGGATGATAATAAGCCTGGGGAGTAATTGTGATCCTCAGCGTTCCTCCGGAGAAAATAAGGTGGTTATCTTTTTCCTCCTCTCGTCAAACTCGAGAAAATCTGACCCTGAGAAATGGCAGGAACACCGGAATCGTGGCATTTTGTTTTCTCTTCAAGAGCTTGCCCTAGTTAGTTGACATGTGTTTAGGACTGCTGAAAGTTTTCCGACCACCAAATCATTTCTTAAATAGTCTTATTTCCTAAAGTGATTCTCCCATTTACTAGTACGCCCATGGCCCTGCGCATGTAACATGCTCAGTACGTTGACCGGTTGTTATTCAACGTAAGCATCAATAATTATAAATATTTTTTATTGACTTAGCTTCATTAAATACAATATAATATTTTAGAATAAGTAAGAATGAATTTTTAATCATTGAAAATAAATTTGAAATGTATTCGTAGTAAAATTCATATTTTTTTACGGCAAGTAGTTTCATATTGAAAGTATATTTATATCTGCATTAACAAAATATATATTACTGCGATATGCTTTGAAGATTCTGTTGTACACTAAAGTTAATATTAATAAAAAAATCTTTCCTATGGACTTCAAATGCTGTCAAAGTACGGATACGTTTTCCTCTGCGTGCAGTCTAAGATAATATATAATTACTAACTTTCTGATTATTTTCGTGGATTTGTTATGACTATTTTTCTAATTGTATTAAAATAGAATTCATAGTATATTTCTTAAAATGATTTCATAACTTATCACTGCGTTGGTAAGAAGAGGTAAAGTAACTATTTTATATTTTTACCAAAAGGGGAATTTAAAACCCGAATTCAGGACTAAAGCAGAAAAAAGAAGTTTTAAAATGTTTTGATACCTAATAAACGAACATAAAATGTTAAATTCAGTAAATTTTATTCCCTAGTTTACACGTGATAATGTTTATTGCTAAATACTTAGTATAAGTAATGATAACGAATTGGTTGTCATCAGGTCATATGTTAACGTTAAATAACGTGCTTTACTCTTTTAAGTTAAACTCCAAACAATTATGTACCTATTTCATGACGCTAAAAATATTTTATAAAGGTAAATTAACCTCCCTTTAATGAAATCTAAAAGAGTTAACTCTAGTTAATCGAGTATACAAAAGCAAAAATGTACTCAATGACCCATCAATCAGATCATTCCTGCTATGGCAGAAATCAGAATATTTTCATACCTCATATATGGTCATTGATAGGTTAAAAAAAACTCTTTCATTGAAATCTTATAAAAATAATGTGGTATAAACACTCCTGGTTGTAATTTACTGTGATTTCCTCTGGCTGCAAAGTTCTAGGAAAACTTTATGATTTGAAACAGAATCAGTGATGTGGGCAGGCACGCACACTTGTACGTTAGCCCTTTGAATGAAATTCGAGGGAGCTAAGAAGGATTAGTTAAACATTAATGTAGGAGGGAATAAACTAGAGCAGGTAGAACAGTTACGTAATTGGATAGTAAGTTTGGAGGAAAATGGGCGTCGTGGTAAAAGTAAAATTGCGCTGGTGAAAGAAGCTTTTTCAAGAAGGGAATCGATAGCAGTAGCACTAAGAAATGACTCAAAGGATGGTTCAACGAAATCTCCTAATTTGGAATGTAGAAGCATTGCTTGAATTCTTAACCTTCAATTCGAGACAGGAGGATTAGTTTCTATGCATTAGAGACCTTTGAGATATTAGTGTGGAGGAGAATGGCGAACATTATTTTGGACGAGGAGGAAGATTAAAGACTGTTTTAAATGTGGAGGAAGTCGCCAGTTAAAATTTAAGAAAGGACAGAAAAATTCGGTGTATGAGGTACTGAGAGCCAGCGGGATGTCAAAGGGTACATCAGAGAGGGGAATGTTAGTTAAGCGGGGATGTGGAAGGAATAGAATAGGCTTTTTGATCTGCATGAAAGTAGATAGAAAGTACGAAGAGATAATAAAGAAGAGGTAGTCCTACCTAATGCGGTATAGTCGCTGTACTCATACATACCTCAACATGTATACCTACCTTATTTTAGGAACTCCGAGGATTAAGTTTTGTGGAGGTGAATTTTTTTTCTAAAATGAAGGAAACATAGGGAGGAGATTATTTTTTCATTTTTACTAAAACAATACTCCGCCCCTTCCCCGATCCCCCCCTTGTGCTTAAGCGTCCGATTTTCCTCATTCTGTAATTCTAATGACAAACCGCCTTTTCAGGATCTCCTGCTTTCTATTCCGGAATGTCTGTTTCCTAAATTTTGAGGTTAACTTTCAAGTGCTTCTCCGTCGAGCGACCACAAGAAAAGTGTTATTGAATGCACCCATCGCGTGTAGAGTGAAAAAAGGCCATATGCATACACCTGAATCTATTACACGCAGATTCGGCTCTTCTCCTCCTTCAATGTTTTACCCTCAAATTTCCTACCTTTCTCTCCCACCTAATTATACCCCTCCTCACACGCACACAGTCGTCGGCAATGCAAAACTCGACAAAAATGTCATTATATGACTCTTTTCCCCTTGACATCGCATAGTACTGGCTCTGAGCGATTTAATGATATACCAAAGCCATGTGACATACATACTTCTTTCATATCGGCCAAGTCATTATTAAGAACTAATTTAAAATCGAGAGCCAACAATTCCAATCGATTTGGGGTAAAGTAATTTTGCAGACCACTGGGGTAAAATTTTGGACGCACGAGTTAAAATTAATGGATACTACAACCTTCGAAACAACAATAAAAATGGATACTACAACCTTCCGTTAGACGAAAATGGATACGCTATCTATGGTGTAGGTATGCGTCCATTTCGTCTTTTGCTAGACGATATGGACGATATCGTCAATTACTGTCAAGAAACAAAATAACATGATAGATTATTAAGAGTATTCTATCATCCGAGGTAGGTTTCTGACTTTGGGGCTAACAACTTTTCGAAGTAGGGTTTGGGAATTACTGCTGGATACTTCTACACTTCATAGCTTTGCTTAACAGGGTACTAACACCATACGGTGCAATAACTCATTCTTCAATTCCGCATACTTTATAACCCCTTTCATTCCGTCATACATTGCTCACCTTTTCCTCCCTCGATCTCACTTACCCAGCATTCTTCCCTCTATCATCATCGATATAACTCGAAAAATCCGATTGACGGTTTTGCGTCGATATCTGCGATAGTCATCTTCGGGTCGATATAACGAAGCCGCCTCGATACTTCTTTCACATCGTCATTTGCCGTTGGAAAATGAATGAATAGGTAACGTAGATCTCAAAATAGCACTGGCGTAGCCAGGAAAGGCCTTAAGAGGAAGGATTCAATCGTGGACATCCAGATTAATCCGTCTCCTTTACACAGCTCAATTTCCGCATCCCGTACACTGCAGAGAGTTCTCAGTATAAATGCTTAAATGAACTCAGCGCTCTTTCTTACACGCACCGTTCAGGTTTCCCTTATTTTTGTCTCTATTGCTTTCCAAAACCTCGGACATTTTGAAAATCCAATTTTGGCTCTAAGAGGGGTTTTAACACCCATAACCTCCCCCTGGCCACGCCACTGAAAATAGGACACATCTACACGCGAACAGCAGGCCCTACTCCTAGCTTCGCTCCCCAGCCCTCCTCCTGCCAGAACTAAGCGACATAAACAATTAACTTGGCGCAGTACGGCGCTGGTGCAGCGGGCTCCGACATCCGCTTCCCGCCCTCACCGCCGCCCCACCCCCCGCTCAACGGGGTCCTAGCATGACGGCTCACGTGCCCCACCGCGTCGCGCGAACCCTCCCAAGGTTTGCAGTGCTCTCAAACCCATCGCCATTCCTGGGAAACTCCGCTCCGTGTGTTTGTGCGAGCAACTGTTGCGATCCCGCTGCCGCCTCCCCCTCCCTCTTCCTCCCCCCCTCTCCTAATCCATCCCTGCAGCCTCCCACCTCCCTCCGTTCGCATCCGAGGGAGGCAAGCGCTCATCCCGCGCGCACGGGGGCAACGTGCAAGCCCCGCGGACTCCCCGTGCCAAACCTCTCCAATCCCCCGACCATCCCGCCCTCCTCCTCGTTCCTCCCCCCTGCTTCTCTCAAATCTCCCGTCCCCCTCGCCAACTCCGTTAATTGAATGCTTTATGTAACGCGGGGGTTCCGCGGGCCGCGCTTCTGGTGAGGGAAGCTGCCAACTGGCGGGTGATTCATCATTGGAATGTTGTATCCGCCAATGTTCATGGGATTGAGGCAAAAATATGGGACGAGTCCTGATTGTTGACACGAGTCGTTCTCTGAGGTCTCATGAAAAACTATCGTCACAGCAGGCTTAAAAGTAGGGGGCGGGGCGCTGGTTGGGGGGTCTAAATTTGGGTTGGCAGGAGGATGGAGAAAGTGAGTTACACAGAGAGATTAATAAATGAAGAAGTGTTATCCATGCCTGCTGATGTGGGCGAGGAAGAGGCTGATCCGTTTAGAGAAGATAATACTAATTATAATAATTCGTTATGTGAAATAAAATGTGAGTGGTGCCTAAAATGGGGTAGGTATGTGGAATGGTTACATGGAGTACAAAGACGCGGGAAAAGAGCAATTAGGAATACGCGAACGAGAGGGGATGTGATTTTAGCTTTAGTTGTGACTGCTTGGACTATGAACGATTTCTTATTACATATCCCGTGGTGCTAATATAACAATTTCTAATGCGTTCCGTTGGTGGGTTCGTGCATTAAAGTGTAAAATTATATAGGGTTACAAATGTGATGAAATTTCATAGCAAAATGATAAATTATTATTGCAGAAGTAAACTTAGCGAGCTTAAAATAATTGCGACATAGATCACGTTCAAGTTGTATATCTCCCATGGTTTCCACCCGAATATATTTTATGAAGCTTTCCTTTGCCAGCTTATGAATACCCTGATGACCTTTCATGAATGAAGGATGCTTCTCAATCCCAACAGACACATTAGCAGATTCGCATAGTGGAATAATTTCCACAGATAGTAGGGGCTTAGATAATGGCCAATATCTTCTCCAAACACATTAAGCAGCTAATTGAATCTATTATCCCGCAAATATCTCCCTCACGGGTAAATTGGGGGACTTAACAGTGTGTGAAAAATCCGTTACTAATATTTTTGGGCAGCCCTTTATCGATGGCCGTAATGGGAAATTCTGTACCCTTTACAGTTCCTTAAATTTCAGTGATTGAATGGCTGCAAGCATCAAGCGCAGTGATGTGAGAGTATGGGCATTGCTAATGTAGATATATAAGGTACTCCGGAAAGTCAGTTCGATATGGGATGCATAGAAAATAGGTTGTAGATTGTGCCGTTGGAATAGCTAAGGAATTTTATCAATAACAAGCTCGTTACCTGAGGTTACATTCATTACCTGTATATTTTAGCCTCTATTGCCGCACAAATGTCATGGTATAGACCACTTGGCGTGGACTTTCCCAATATCCTCTTGTTTTAGTTTAGTGTAGTAACGTGGAACGTGGTGCAAACACCTTTGCTATTTTATTCATGTTATGGTAAAGGTAATTTCATAATGCCATCAAACATAGCGAAGTAAATTTCAAAGCCTTTCAGGAGGCTGAATTCCTCTTCAAATATCTCCAAAATACAGTGTGAGAATAGCTGGTTTTAGCAGTTTCATTAATAAATGAATGATTCTGTTTGGAGCGCTCCCAGTCATTGGGCGTGGGGATATTGTTTTAGCTAAGAACATTGGTGGCATAAGCCATAATTGGGATTCGGACCTGTGTACGTACTCTCAGTCCAATCACTGTTTATTTGCACCGAGGCACAAGACGCTGTTGCATTGGAATGCATTACGAATCGGGAATGAAGCAGAATCGTGGACAAAGTTTACGTGGAGGTGGGATTACTACGTGTAAAGTGGGAGGTTGCCGGGAGGCAAAAAGCCCAAAGTTCCTTTAGGCAAGGCTTTATTGGTTCACTGGGTAACTCAGCTCGTGGAAAGTTCACAGATATGATGTGCGAAGAAAGAAGGGGAGATGCATTATGCTAATGAAAGTGAAGCAAGTGAATGAAGCGTTGCGTATTCTTTGTTTCTGGGCTGGAAAATCATGAGTTTTCTCTCAACTACGTTGTATGGTGGGTGTTGTGGGTTCTGTTAAAATGATTTTTTTTCATTTGTAATTAATTTTTTTAGAAATATATGGACCTTTTCCTCATTTAAAGCTTAAAGAGTAAATTATTCTGAATTAAAATTTTGACTCCTTTGGAATAGTGGCCAAGTTGCCCACGTTTTTTAGGAATATTTACAAAGCCTCAATCAATATTATACAATGCAGCCAACCTTTGCTAGATGTCAAAATCAGGATATTTGTAATTACAGATTACACATAAAAACGTAAGCGTTATACGTATCTAATATATGTTGGAAAAAAAAACAAAATATATCAGTAGTGATTCATGCATCGAATATTAAGTTATTATTCATAAATATTCATAGTAGTGTATCTAATGACCTATAGTGATGTGACAGCATAGGAATTATAGTTCAAAATTTATTGATATAATATTTCAAAAGCATTTTTGAAAATTTATTATCATAATAATTTTTTCCTAATAATATTTCACCTTGTAAATAGCTTACGAATCTAACCTAAATATAGGAGCAAGGGATTACACTATGTAAAACTTTCGCTCTCTTAAAAGCGAACTCCAGTAAAAATTTAAAGTTAATTCTATTTTTAATATTTCACGGAGCTTAGTCATGTAATTGTTCACTCATACTTTTTTCATTTTTTCAACATTCCTTAACAAATGAAAATTACATTATTTTAGTCCTTTTTTTTCATGTACATGGCTCTTGACAACTCATTTCGTTTTTTTGCTGTCTTCGAACGTAATCCTGGAATTTTTTTCTCGGGATTCTTAAGAATAGAAGCCGCTACAATTCATGAAATTCAGCTTACTTACCGCGAGAAGTGCACGTAAAACTTCCCGAAGCGTAAAAACAATTAAGATGAGATTCATTTTTATAATGTGAAGTTAACATGGCAGCCCATTGTCGATTTAGTGGGATTTATGGAAATAAATGTGGAAATGAATGTGGAAGAACCGTTTAGCTGAAGCTTCTCCCCGGGCGTCCCTCTTCTTCCACTCTTCGCGACTACTTTTCTTTCCCAGAGTGTAGCCAGAGCAGAGAAAATCCATTTTCAAAACAAACGCTTAATGTTCAGTGGACTTGACCCATCATCTCGTGTTTTATTGCGCATTTACGTCGGCTTTGTGAACTTAAGACCCGTGTGTTCCGGACTAGGGCGCTTAGATTTTACGTCTATCCAGCTTTTATACTTTATTTACCGCTTAATCCTCTGTCAACTGACCAAACATCGGAGATTGAATTATTTGACAAAAAAGCTTCTTAAGAAAGCTACTCGGAGAGAAATACTGCCCAAGCCTATAAAGGCCGCAAAAACAGGCGCATGCAAAGAATGTCGTGCATCAAGCATGAGCCTTTTAAAATTTTCCTGCTCAGTGAAACTCTAGGTGGTATAATTTACCATTCTAACTAATTTACCTACTGTTAAATTATTTGATGCTTTCCTGAAATCATATTTGGCCGATGTTGGGTTTCATCAATATATCTTTTACTATCACAACTCGTAGAAAATGTTCGTTTTTTCGTTCGTTGGAGAAACTCTAATTGTATTAAATGATTTTCTGGCGTTCAGAAGGTTCTTCTCATTCAACAGAGTTAGTAAAAACTTAAAAATTAATCGAATAAAAAACGAATATAATGGTCTGCCTCTTGACTGTTTCATCTCGGCTTTTTCTTCCCGAACTCTCTGTCAATTAATTTTAATTAAAAAAAATCTGTTTTATATGAAATTATGCTGAATGTATATTATCATTTATTATTATAATAAAAACTTCAAATAAATATTCGTGTTGTATGCCACCAATAGATAAAACGTTGTATTTCGAAGAAAATTAATCAAAGATAATTTGTTGAGATACAGTTTTGAACACAATTATGAGCAATTTTTTTGGGGTCTTGTCTTGATCTTCGTTTTAGTAATACCTATAATAATTTACCTAATTTAACACGTAATAGGGACACTATCCTGAGAAAAGTATGTATACCAAGCAGTTAGGCCTCTTGATTATTTATTGGTCATTATTATTTTCAAGTCTTCTCCCAATTTCTTACTTAAGCCCATCACTCACTTGGCATGAGTGTTCCACCCTTAAATGCTCCGAATATTACTGATTGTCTTTATATAATCCAATAAAATCATAAACTCGTAGATATTTTATTAAATTATATATATTACCTATATAATTAAAAGAATATTATTAAGTAAAAAGTATTACTAACTCTTAAACAGCACGACAAATATTGTTATATTACTGTATTATGCCACCTATAACTATGATTATGCTGTTCAACTTCGTTAGGTTAATGATGAAACTAATACATAAACACTGAGGAAATGTAATGGTTGATTAAATAACGTGAGTGACTTGAATATAAATCGCTTAATTATTAGTTTTTGTTGCTTTTGGCTTTTGACGTTCATGTCTCAAATTTTCTCTATCGATTCATATCTTGAAACCATGATTTTCCTCTGATGTTATTATAGTATAAATCACTCCTTTATGACTCTCGTCTTACTTTCACATCGAGCGTGTAAACGAAGCTTTAGTACCATTGGCGCAGCTTCGTCACTGCTTAATAATAGATTTTCATATCCTCTGCTTAATTTTTTCAGGATGAGGGTGTAATTGAGGGAGAGGCGGTTGAAACCTTTCCGAAAAAATATGTGCTATTTTCGGGATTTATCTAATAAAAGGGGATTCGGGTCTCGGCATTTTCTATTCATCCCTTGCTCTCTTTCTTTAGGCCAAAAATACGGCCTTTCTAGCCCCTGGATTTAATTTATTCTGGCGTTGGGTTTTTGCTACTTATGGGAATATTCGAAGTTTCTAAACTAAATATATTCTCCACAAAATTATGCATATAGAAAATTGTACTTATGGTATCTGCACTATATGATGTGATTTTCAATAATTTTTCGGTAGCTTTTCTTACTGTACCACATTTTTACCTCTAATTCAGTTCTTAAATCACTACAATGCCTTCATTGACTCGTAATTGGAATTAACTACATAGAATCTTGCTATATTTATCTTCCAAAAACATCTGTAGACTTAGACTGAGAAACTCAAAAATTTAAACCAACAATTAAGCCACAACATGGGGTGGGTTACCTTGAAAAAAAAATCTGTGGACTAACCTTTTTCCACAGAACCTCAAGGACTTTTTATTGTTCACGCAACCGTGGTAATGGGATGCTTTTTAGTGATATTCAGCGATAAAAAGGCTCCCAGAAACTTGTTTTTGAGTCAAAGAGAAGGCAACTTCGGAAATTGGGCATTTATATTCACAAAATTCCTTGGAATTACAATATACTTCCCAGTTAACAATCCTTAGTTTAATACTGTAAATCTATACCCCGCAGATATGGTATAAATTTCGTGGTTTCTGTAGTTTTATTTTTATCTTTCAGCTGACTACACCAGTATTTTGAGTTATTCTCCATCCTCTCGCACGCAGGCTTCATCAGCATACGCTCCCGATCTGCCCATCAAACGCACATAGGAAAAAAATTACGAGGTCTTTTAATTTTTTTTCGACGGATATAAAAACTCTCACGCCCTCTCATAAATTCTTTATGAACTGAAATCACCGCAGTATCTCGTCCGCTTCTGCAAAAAAATGCATGCAAATAATAAGCATCCCCGAAAAACTGCCGAACGTTGTTTTCCCCCGCCGTCTCCCCCTTCGCCTACCGGACTCCTCAAACCCTCTTCCCTCCCCCGCAGAGATATC